>ML778970.1:169988-187919 GCA_009831015.1 Picea engelmannii
GAACAAAAACTATTGATTATTTCTCATATATTGTGCATGGTGTATTGTGGTGTATTGGTGTAACTCTTATACTATTGTTCATTGCTCATTGGATATAATTGAATGGTTTAAGTATAAGTTGAAAAAGGTTTTTAAATTGTACTCGATACTAATTGACCCCCTTCTCAGTATCAACAACTTTACTGTCAGAGTCTTTTTGTATGGTGTTCATCATGGATCTTTAAATCAGAGTTTGGTCCATGACCTTGTAGGGGTGTTGTAAAGAGAAAACACTTTTGATATCTCAGAATGAAATAAAATCAGATTGTTATTATGTCTCATATATGTGTATTCGTGACATGGTTACTTGACATGGTTACTTTTCACTTTTTGATCTCCATGTTTACTTAATCGCAAATCTGTGTACATTCCAGAAGTTTTTTTTTTAATTTTATTTTTGCAACATATTTAAACTATAAATCATCCTCAGTCCTTGTAATTAATACTTGCGGATTGAGATAATATTTTGTGGCTATAAAACCCCGGGTGACATTCCCAACTATTTTGTCCTAGCCAGTCAATATTTGAAAATGATTGAGTAAGGTAATTCATAACTTTTCCTCAACATTTATTTGTCGACCATACTGGGGAGATCTTCCATATCTCTCTAGTTGTTTATATTCATAGTTATCTTTGAATATTTTTTCTTTTCTTTTGATTCTTTGACTGTTTTCTTTTCCACATGACAATATCTACTACAAGGCAACCCAATATTGAGCATGGTCTTAAAGACCAAACTAGCATTGCCTTAAATTTATTCAATACCATCTTAGAAACTACTAATACCTGGGATGAGATTGAACGCTCGTGGGAAGTAATTGAACAATATATAAGTATTCATGAACGCTGGAAGGCCAGGCAAAGGCAGCCTCAGAATCATCCATATCTCTCTTTTTCCTAAAGTTTTGATCTTCTTTTTCATGTCCTCAAATCCTCTCATATCTAGGAGAAGAAGAGGATTGTCTCCTGAAATCACTCCTATCATTGAAATAGGAAGAAGGAAAGTTATTCTTTCAACCCATCAAGGTACTGTAAGGATAACTTTGTTTGATTCATCTAGTTCACCTTTCTCACCCTCACCCATCATTTAAAAAATGGCATCTGCAGGTGGCTCTGGTGATACTGGAGGTGCCTCATCATCTCAACCTTCAGACTCATTGGTAATTGGTAGTTTGTATAGCCATCAGGTTCCTGTCCAATATGCTACCAACCCTACCAAGATCATCAAGAAGTATGGGCTTTTCCAATTCAAGGAAGATGCTACTACTGCCCCGTGGCACATATCCTCTCCATTGAACCTAGCGCCTTCTACTCGTCCTTTACCAAAATTTAAAGAGCATCTACCTAGGTTTTTTGGAAATAATACAATCACTACAAAAAAACACTTGGTAGCATTCTCTAATGCCTGTCACAATATAAGAGCTAATGATAATGATACTTGCATGCGCCTATCTGTAAAATCTCTCGAGGGGAGAGCAAAAACATATTTTTTTGATCTCCCTCCCAAGATTATTTCCACTTGGGAAGAGTTAGTTTACTAGTTCAAGTCCACTTATGGGTAGTATAAGATCCCAACCGAACAAATACAAGAATATAATAATATTACATACAAAGACGGTGAGACAATTAAGTATTTCAACCTTCGTTTCACCAAGTTGTATAATCAAATTCTCAAACTTATTTTCCCCCATAACCAAGATTCCTTTGTGCATTAATACAATGCTCTACCTTCCCCTTATCGGCATAGGCTTGAAGAAAAATCTATTGATAACCTTGGTTTTGCCTTGCATACTTGTCTAGAATATGAAGAACAACTAGAAAGAATAGGTCTCCCCAAGGGGGACTCGGTTAAACACACGAACATGTCTTCCCTCCTACAACTTGTACAATATATGAATAATCAAATGATAGCATATGAGCGAAAGGGAAATGTCTCTTCACTTACTCCTAGGGCATCATCTTCTTCCCCACCACTTTTAGGAATACCAATGAAAACAACTTTCAACCCAAAGACATCATGTCTCGTAGTTGGTGTAACTTTTGCGAGGAAAATCAAGAGGAAAGTACTTGTGAGGTAAAGAAGAGTTCTAGAGATAAGATATTTAGAAAAAAAACTGAAACTACCATTGTTGTTCTAGATTGGGCAGGACCAGAAGATGTCAAATGATCATAAACACTAGGAATAAATCCTATGCTTCAAAAGGAAAATATGATCCCCCTCGTACTTCTTCTAGTCCAAGCTCATCTTCACAAGCTGCCATTGTACAAGCTACCAAAACTCCTGATAGTCAAGGAGTTCCCTCCCCTCTTCCCTCTTCCAAATATAACATTCTCAACCAATTGGCTAATATCAAGGCCGATGCTACTCTTCTAGACATGGTTGTCATCCCTGAGCAACAAAAGCATCTCAAAATTTTTATGGAAGGAAAATCTTCCACCATAGCCAATAGTTCTGAAGAGGCTAAAGAAGATGATTATATTGTAAATAAAGTAGGTGTAAATAACTTTAGAAACCCCATAAAAAACCCTCCATTTTTCATTTCTGTAAAAATTATGGATAAAATAGCCCATTGTTGCCTAATTGATGGTGGTTCGGGTCCAAGCGTAATGCCAAAAATCATTATGGAAGATCTAGGCTTATCATGTACTAATGAAAATTCTAGAAGCATGCTCTCCTATAACAATTTACAACAATCAACTATAGATGAAATCAAATGCGTGACTTTGGTTCTGTGCACACATCCTGAAATAAGGACAACCGTCAACATCCAAGTAATTGACATGCCAGTAAGTAACTATTTTGTCATCTTAGGAAGAGACTGTCAAGTCTTGACATGTGGATATCTTTCTCTTGACGTAACACAATTATCCATTCCTCGAAATGGAAAGAATATTATAGTCTTAAGGGAAGGAAGAACCTCACCATACATAGAGAGCATTCTAAAGATTAACATAAACTATGTTGAGGAAGACTTAGGAGTGTACTCCATCTTTGCAGATGAGGGTGACACTGCCCCATAACAAATTGACCTGGAGGATGGTATGTGGCACATCCACTTCGATGGCTCATGCTCCAACGAAGGTAATGGAGCTGGAATTATATTATACTCACATGTAGGTGAAATTCACAACTTTTCTTATAGGCTATAATTTGCTTGCACAAATAACGTTACCGATTTTGAAGCATTATTGCTAGGCATTGAAAATGCTTATAATTTAGGTTGTGGACACCTTACATTTTTTGGGGACTCTGAACTTGTTGTGAACCTTGTACATAAAATATACTCTCCTAGTAATAAGTTGATGAAATGATACACCCAAGTTGTTTGGATGCTTATCTCGGACTTATTATCATTTAACATCACTCATGTTAAAAGGGAATTTAATTCAATGACTGACAAGTTAGCTGTATTTGCAAAATCTCCTACTCGACAACTTCTTCCTCAAAGACAGGATTGTACTTTTCAATATTTATATTGTCCTAACATTCCTAACAATGTAGAGTCATGGAAGGTCTTCCCTAGTGATGAAGGCATCTGTGCTTTCATACAAAATGAACCATTTAAGCCCAAGGAAATTATATCCATGGAAAAAAACAAAATTCCGAAAGGCTTGAATCCTCTTGAAATTTCATTTTCATCGAGTGATGTAGGCAAAAAATAAACGCATAAATAAGAGGAGTAAAAAAGGAAAGTGGGTGAAACCATTTCCTTAAACATTGGAACACCTGATTCCCCCAATAATGTTAAGATAGGTGCCCAATGCAGTGATGAAGAAAAGCTGAAATTCACTAATTTACTTCGTGAATTTCAATATGTTTTTTCTTGATCATATGAGGATCTTTGTGGCTTTGATCCTGCTCTCATACAACATGCCATTCCTATCAAAGAATGGATAAAACTAGTTAGGCAAAAACAAAGACCCATTAAACCCACACTTGAAGCTACTATTAGGAAGGAGTTGGAAAAATTTTTGGAAGCTGGTATAATTTTCCCAGTTAAGCATTCCGAGTGGTTTTCCAATTTGGTCCTTGTTTGGAAAACTAATGGTCAGATCTGATTGTGCATTGATTTACATGCATTGAATAGAGTGAGCGTAAAAGACCATTTTCCTCTCCCTAACATGAAAATGATTTTGCAGCAAGTTGCAGGGTCACAAATGATGTCCTTACTTGATGCTTTCTTTGGTTATAATCAGATCAAGGTAAAAATGACTGATATGTACAAAACCACTTTCACTACAAGTTGGGGCACATTTTCTTATGAATGCATGGATTTTGGCTTATCTAATGCAAGTGCCACTTTCCAAAGAGCTATGCAGATAGATTTTGACGATATGATCGATAATATTATCTAGGTTTATCTTGATGACTTGATGGATCATTTTGTTCATCTAAGAAAAGTTCTCATGTGATGTAGAAAGTTCAATATTTCTTTAAATCCTTCTAAATATATATTTGGTGTTACCAAGGGAAATATCCTTGTACATATTATTTCTGATTCAGGAATAAGCATAGATCCTGAAAGGATTGATGCTATTCTAAACCTTCCTTACCCCACTTCCAAAAAGGAGTTTCAAGCCTTTATGGGAATTATCAACTCTGTCCGTAGATTTATTCCCGATTTTGCTTTAATGGACAAACCAATTCATAATATTCTAAAGAAAGATCTCTCCTTTTCTTGGATTGAAGATGTCAAAAATGATTTCGTAAGGATTAAGAAAGCAATCATTTCATCACCGGTTTTGGTGAAACTAGACTTTGAGAAATATTTAATTGTATACACTAATGCCACTTAGGAAGAAGTTTTTGTTATTCTCCTACAATGTGATGACCAGAATAATGAAAAACCAATAGCTTACAGGAGTCAAATCTTATCATATGATGAAATCAAGTATTCTTGTATAAAAAAACATGCTTTTTCTCTTGTTAAAGATGTGGAGAAATTTTTCCACTTTATTCTAGGAAAGCACACACATGTAAAAGTCCCTTTGCCTGCTGTCAAGTTTTTGTCGTCACAGACTTATCTTTCAGGGAAGATTGCACATTGGCTTGCCAAGATCCATGAGCATGACTTAACCATCATGACTTTGAAAACAATTAAGGGAAAATACTTAGCCCTTCAATTAGCTCAACATGCTGAAGCAAGTGAAGAAATTGATGAACATGATAATCATCTTTTAGCACTATTTTACATTCAGAGTCAAACCCTTCCTATAGCTGAACATCCTTAGTATAAAAATTTGGTGTATTACTTGCAATATCAGAAATGCCCAAATGATTTAGATACTCATCAAAGGAGAAGACTCTATCTTCAATCTTCCAGATATATTATTTTAGGAGACTTTTTGTTCAGTAGACTTGCCAATGGCATATTACTTCGATGTGTAAATAATGAAGAAGAACAAAAATTGTTACAAGAAACTCATGGATCTTCAGATTTTGTTATTCATGTAGGTGGTCACTTTTCTGCTAGAACAATTGATTTTAAAATAATCAGAAAAGGTTATTATTGGCCTTCAATTTTTCGAGATTCTTATAAATTTTCAAGATCCTGTGACAAGTGCCAAAAATTCGCGGGGAAAGAACTTCTTTCTTCCATGCCTTTGCAACCTGTCCTCCCTGATTTTACTTTTTTGAAATGAGTTCTGGACTTTATCGGTCCTATTAATCCTCCATCTTCAGCAGGGCAAGTTTTTATCTTGACAACCATAGATTATTTCACTAAATGGATTGAACATGTCCCACTTAAACACTCATAGGATGAACATGTCATTTATTTCCTTGAAACTAATATTTTCTCCAAATTTGACATTCCTTTATAAATTATTACAGACAATGGTCCCACTTTCATTTCCGCTAAGATGACTCAGTTTTTAGCTAAGTTGGGAGTCAAACATTTCACCTCATCAACTTATTACCCTCAAGGAAATGGGCAAGCCGAGTCTACTAATAAAAATATGGTTAGGATCATAAAGAGGCTCATTGAATATAAACCTCACCAATGGAACACCCTCCTCAATTACACCCTTTGGGAATATCACACTACTACCAAGGTAAGCACATGTTGCACTCCCTTTCATCATGTTTATGGTCAAGAAGACATTTTTCCTACTGAACTGGAACTTTCTTCTCTACGGCTGATGCTACAGATTGAAGAATTAAATTCTTCTAATGACCATCAAAGGATAAATGCATTGTTATCTTTAGAGGAACAAAGAATGTTTGCCTTGGAAAACATAAAGAGAAGACAACAAACCTTGAATAAATATTTCAACAAAAGCGAAAAATCTGTCAGGTTTAAAGTAAATGAAAAAGTATTGCCTTGGGATTCATCCCATGTTGACAGAGGAAGACATTCAAAGTTTCAAAAAATATGGTTGGGTCCTTTCAAAATCCCTTTTGTACTGGGCACAAATTCTTATCTTCTAAAAGACTTGGAAGAGAGATTATTTTCCTATATTACCAACGTTTCCCACTTGAAACTCTATGTGGAACTAGTTTGAAAGTTGAACGTTGCATGAAAGTCATTGTTGTATTATAGTTTTCTATTCCACTGTTTTGATTTTTCTTTGTTTTTTTCATTTACTGTTGTTTCATTTCCATTGTTTTTTTTTTGTTGTTTTTCCTTTTGGCTATCAGAAATAAACTTTGGATTAGTTTCGCCACAATAATGCAATTCTGTAAGTATTGTTGATCAACAACAATCAAGTTACACAATTGTCATGATGTCCCCCTTGTAGACATCACTAAAATTTCTTTCAGCTTCCAATACTGTTGTTAGATAGATGATTAGATTTCATCCCTACTTTCTGCTATGCATTTCTTCCCTTCATCCTGAGATTCAAGAGAGCATACCAGAAAATTTTCACCTTAAAATAAGAAAAAACTTATTGTGACCTGCTATCACTCCAGGAAACTCTCCTAGGCTGTATCTCAGAGATGCTTGGTAACTTAACTGTTTTTTATAATTATTTTCTCAATAATGGGTGTGGGATTGGATCAAGATGAATATATAAATCACTGGATTGGATCTTCAAGACAGTCTAGTTATATTCACACAATATAAGGCCTTCAAGAGATATTATCATATAGGTTTATAGATCAAATAGATAAGAAACCAATCAATTAACCAGAACATACATAAACCATATATATGATGGGTCAACAAACTAGCAATGGATGCTTATGATTCTTGTTTAATAATCAAAGGTAAGATGACAATCACCATAGGACATTTAAACAAAGACAAAGAAATGATTTCAACTCATAGGCATAGAATAGAAATGAAAAGAGAGTCTGACAATAACAATGAAAGAAGCTTGCACACTGAATATATTAAAGAAAATGTCTTAATCACAATAACAATAGAGTCTAGAACTCAAATTCGAACCTCCCTTCAGTATCCAAAACTGAACCCCTTTATTCATCAACAATCTGTGACTTTATAGTCTTTACATGAGAAATCTAGATCCTGAAAAGTTGGATCAGATTTACTTGAAATAGACAATCAAAAACTGACACAAGAGAATAGGAGGAGATCCTAAAAACTAGGTCAACTCCTTATCTTTGATGATCTTCATATCCTTCAAAAATTCGACTGGTGTAGAAAGTATTCCAAGGCTATTGAATATCCATAGGAAATAAGATGAGTCAAATTTGCCACTTTTGTCAAAAAGACAGTTTTTTGTCCAGAAAATAAGGTAACAAATTCAACTTTCCACCTTGTTAGGCGCTCCCAAAATCAAAACAGAACCTTAAAATTGATGCCTTCAATTATTATTCATCATTTGAAACCATCCTCGAGGCATTTGATTTATGAAAACTTAGATCTGTGCGAAAATACTACCTCTCTACCCTATCTACACTTTCGGTGGCTTAGGGCCCAAAATTGGTAGTGAATAAGCCACCGAAAGCCCTGTTATACCATGTAATTATTTTCTATTCCCAATTATTGTAGAATATTCTGATCTCGAGTCCTAGCTTTTACATTGCTTCAATTTTTCAGATGAAATCTTTATCTCCTCATGTCTAACAGCTTTGATTTGTGATCCTGAGAATGCTCCACAGATCAGGTACATAGTGACACTTGTTAACATTGTCTGTTAATTTTGTGTCTTCAAAATCTAAACTATTGAGCTAATGCTCTCGAATTTGGTATTGATCATTATGATGATCTTCAATCTTGATATGTCTACCTAAAACCTCAGACAATGGATGTTTGGCACTTTGTGTTAAGAATGACAAGGTTGAAAACTGTCAGATCACTTTTGTGGCATTTGCAGTTTATCCCGAGTATATCTTTATGGCGCTTGAATAGAGAACTTGGCTTCTTTGGTGCATGGTGTAAATGTTGTCTTTGATAGCTTGCATTTGACAGGCCATCACCTGCATGTTCTCCCTTAACATATGTGCACTTATGCCTTCTTTTTGAAATATTAAAGAAGATGGGTAATGAGATCAATCCCTTCGAACACTTGGTAGAGAACAGTGCATCTTTCAAACATCTACAATGTTTTTAGTAATAAGAGGAATCTCTTTGTTTGAATATGCCATTACCATCGAAGACTGAGCAAAGGGTTTGACATACTCATGGGCATTGAACATGGAAAACACCATTTTGTCTCCATCTGACGTGCTCTGCAATCAACCCCATAAAAATTCCAGGTGTGTCTATGCTTTGATTCATGCAATTGGTAGTGGATACCTTATAGCTTGGCATAATAGATTTCAAACTCTGCAAATAAATCCACTCGCTGCAATCAATTTGATATTGGAATTGATCTCTTGGCACCTGTAACATTTCTTGAGCACATGGCATTGGAGCTTCCTCCTCATGGCATCTGCTCATGCATTTGTCAAACTACTACATAATACATTTGCAAAATATGACAACTGACACTGACATTCACCCAAGCTAGCCTCATCCTTAAATCACCTGCGCAATACACCTGGCATTGCATTCTGCATTTTTATTTTTATTTTTATTTGATTCAGGACTTTATCCCACATGAATCGGGATATTGAGATTAGTGGTCTTTATAACCATCACTGTATACCTAGATTATCGATGAGGTGTGGTGAGAGGTAAGGAAATCAGTGCTAAGTGCTGGGCTTTGAGTGCTTATTCATGACTTGACTTGGAATGAAAATATAGCTTAACTCATAGCTTTGGCTTGGTGTGTCGACATCACTTGTGGCTTAGGTTGGGCTCCCAAAACTTTTGTAAAAAGCTATAAAACCAAATAGGTTTAATTTAGATTTAAACATAATTCTAAGTATATGGTATGCATATTTATGTTTTAGAATTAGGTTAGACCTAGATCACATGTGTGTACACACCACATATTTTTTGGAAAGATTTACAAAAATAGAATATATATTTTTAATTGAAAATCTTAAAAGATCAAAGGACTTAGAAATTTGATCTAAAAGATAGCTTATTGTTTAATCTTTTTGGAATGAAGGGTGAAAAAGCAATCTTTGGCAACGAGATCTATGGGAGCTTATAAAAAATGATTATGAAAATGAGGTCTAGATGTTTTTCAAAGTTGAGAAATGAGTGTGTTTAAGTAAAAGTAGAGAAAACACTATAAAAAATACCCGTGTATTTTTTATCGCTAACATTTGGCTCCAACTGGGATGGATACCTCCCTGTGAGGTTTCCAAGAACCTAGTAGTTCTAGTCACCTTTAGCATTGGGCATGGAGTCATCTATCCTTTTAATTGATAATGTGAAAACCTATGGCCAACCTGTAACCTGCTTGTAGCCTGCTTGTTTATTCATGAAATCAATCAACTGAAAATGATCTAGTTGCTCGTATGAAGAGCTTATTTAGCTTCCTACGCCTACACTAACCAAATCTGAAACTTGGTCATGTAAATGCAAACTTCCATAACAACCATTGGAGCAACCTCAAAACTGAGATGACCTTATCTCTATCATTGCTTAATAGAAAGTAACTGAAAGACATCAACAATGACAAATAAACTTTCAAAAAGGCATACTCACTGGTGAATGCTGATGAGTAAACAAAATCTGAAATTTTCAGAGGATCTGAAATATAAAACTCCATCAAAGCTGCTACTGGGTCTCTAAATCCAATATTAGAAACATTCTGACTCATAGAAAATAACTTCCCTTGCATGAATGCTTCTTTGCTTGCAAGTAGATATCTTCCTTGATAGTCTTTTTGTTGTCCTGACTGAGAACTGAAAAGTTGTTGTTGGTTGCCTTTATTGATATGAATATTGAATGTGGACTGTTCTCCCTCTGTCAGAAATTACTGCATGATCAAATGCTGATCTAAAATTCTCTGCTCCCCTTGGCTATATCTCCATGATTCAAATTCATATCTATGATGTGCTGGCCCATTACAATTGACAATTTTAAGGAGAGAAGAAGAGAAATGTTCTTCATCTTCTACATCACTGTCTTGATAATGATCAAATGAAAAATGAGTTTTAAAAGATGTATCATGAAGAAATTGTTGACTAATCTCTCCAATAATGACCTCTTGGGAAAATATGTCAAAACTAGAAAGATCTTCATTGGATTTTTAAAAAACAGATTCACAACTGTCATCAATCATGACATGCATAAATTTCTGATCAACTCTTTGATGAAGAGTAGAACTAGATGAGATTTCATTAGTCAAAAATCCCTCATAAACTTTAAAATCTTCCTCCTCATCACTATATTCATCAAATATGGGGATATCTGGATCAAATCCTAATGACAGAGATGAAAATGATTGCATAGAATTATCAACAATATGATCTTGAAACAAATTTTAAAAAATGTAACCTTCTTCCTCATCATTATCAGCGTTTCCATCAAAATTTGAAACAAAAGATACATAAGGGGAAAGAGAGTCCTCCTAATGTTCTATCTAGAGATTAGATGGTTCATGAAAATCTTGTTTCTCATGGCAACTGCAGCTTTCCTTGGTCTGCAACTCTGGAAGCTGGGGACTGTCCTTAATACTTGTTGCAGATCCGAAATTGTCACTTGTTGATCTGTCAATTCCTCCTACTGATGTATACATTTTCTCTTTGTCCTCAAAACATTCAAAAGAGACATGTTGATTTTCATAAATATCTAAAGCAATAAATACATCTGATATGATGCCAGATGTTTCTATGTCATTATTATCATTCAATACCTTTTGATCTTCGTGGTAAATGTCTTCTTCTATAATAAAATCTTTATCACTAATCTGATTTTGGTGACAAGCAAAATCTTTATGATATGAAGAAAACTCTTCACAACATCCTTCAAAAAGATGTTCAATTGGAAAGTACTCTTTACAAAAGGAATTAAAATATGCATGAAAACCATCCAAAGAGCTAACACTTTCATCCGGAAGAGACCGACACCAGTCAAGAGCAATCCCCTCTAATGAATACCTGAAAAGTTTAATTTGAACATCCTCATGTATGATTTGGAGTTGATGAATAAAATCATGAAAATCCAGCAAATGTTCAGTTGGCATTTCCCATTCTTCTCCTCGAAATATGGGAAGGTTGTGTTCCTATTCATCTCTACTAGCTATTGGATGAGGGAAACCAAAAATACTTGAGAAATTGCAAAATGCATACCTCTTGTTCATTTCATACCAGTGGAGTTGCATAGATTTCAGAGCAATGGAGTCGCCACTGAATCCGTCCTTCAATCTGTCCTTCATGGAATCTCCAGATAGATGATTACAACCGAAAATATGTCCAGAATTTGTCTATTATCAAAGTTGGATCTTGTCGTCTCCCAAGGAAGATGAGCTTCAATCTCCTCTCCCCGGAAATGATGCCAATTTTTTATCACTCCAGGAAACTCTCCTAGGCTGTATCTCAAAGATGCTTGGTAACTTAACTATTTTTTATAATTATTTTCTCAATAATGGGTGTTGGATTGGATCAAGATGAATATCTAAATCACTGGATTGGATATTCAAAATAGTCTAGTTATATTCACACAGTACAAGGCCTTCAAGAGCTATTATCAGATAGGTTTGTAGATCAAATAGATAAGAAACCAATCAATTAACCAGAACATACATAAACCATATATATGATGGGTCAACAAACTAGCAATGGATGCTTGTGATTCTTGTTTAATAATCAAAGGTAAGATGACAGTCACCATAGGACATTTAAACAGAGACAAAGAAATGATTTCAACTCATAGGCATATAATAGAAATGAAAAGAGAGTCTGACAATAACAATGAAAGAAGCTTGCAAGATGAATATATTAAAGAAAATGTCTTAATCACAATAACAGTAGAGTCTAGAACTAAAATTCGAACCTTCCTTCAGTCTCCAAAACTGAACCCCGTTATTCATCAACAATCTGTGACTTTATAGCCTTTACATGAGAAATCTAGATCCTGAAAAGTTGGATCATATTTACTTGAAATAGACAATAAAAAACTGACACAAGAGAATAGGAGGAGATCCCAAAAACTAGGTCAACTCCTTATCTTTGATGATCTTCATATCCTTCAAAACTTCGACAGGTGTAGAAAGTCTTCCAAGGCTGTTTAATATCCATAGGAAATAAGATGATTCGAATTTGCCACTTTTGGAAAAAAGACAGTTTTTTGTCCAGAAAATAAGGTAACAAATTCAACTTTCCACCTTGTTAGGCGCTCCCAAAATCAAAACAGAACCTTAAAATTGATGCCTTCAATTATTATTCATCATTTGAAACCATCCTCGAGGCATTTGATTGATGAAAACTTAGATCTGTGCGAAAATACTACCTCTCTACCCTATCTACACTTTCGGTGGCTTAGGGCCCAAAATTGGTAGTGAATAAGCCATCGAAAGCCCTGTTATACCATGTAATTATTTTCTATTCCCAATTATTGTAGAATATTTTGATCTCGAGTCCTAGCTTTTACATTGCTTCAATTTTGTAGATGAAAGATTTATCTCCTCATGTCTAACAACTTTGATTTGTGATCCTGAGAATGCTCCACATATCAGGTACATAGTGCCACTTGTTAACATTGTCTGTTAATTTTGTGTCTTCAAAATATGAACTATTGAGCTAATGCCCTCATATCTGGTGTTGATCATTATGATGATCTTCAATCTTGATATGTTTGCCTAAAACCTCGGACAATGGATGTTTTGCACTTTGTGTTAAGAATGACAAGGTTGAAAACTGTCAGATCACTTCTGTGGCATTTGCAGTTTATCCCGAGAATATCTTTATGGCGCTTGAATATAGAACTTGTCTGGTGCATGGTGTAAATGTTGTCTTTGACATATTGCATTTGACAGGACATCACTTGCGTGTTCTCCCTTAACATATGTGCACTTATGCCTTCTTTTTTAAAGATTAAAGAAGATGGGTAATGAGATCGATCCCTTTGAACACTTGGTAGACATCAGTGCATCTTTCATACATCTACAGTGTTTGCAGTAACAAGAGGAAGCTCCTTGTTTGAATATTCCATTACCATCGAAGACTGAGCGAAGAGTTTGACATACTCATGGACATTGAACATGGCAAACGCCATTCCGTCTCCATCTGACGTGCTCTGCAATCAACCCCCTAAAAATGATAGGTGTGTCGATGCTTTGATTCATGCAATTGGTGGTGGATACCTTAGAGCTTGGCGTAATAGATTTCAAACTCTGCAAATAAATCCACTCGCTGCAATCAATTTGATATTGGAATTGATCTCTTGGCACCTGTAACATTTCTCAAGCACATGGCATTGGAGATTCCTCCTCGTGGCATCTGTGCATGCATTTGTCAAACTGCTACATAATACATTTGCAAAATATGACAACTGACATTGACATTCACCCTAGCTATCCTCATCCTTAAATCACCTGTGCAATAAACCTGGCATTGCGTTCTGCATTTTTATTTTTATTTTTATTTGGTTCAGGCCTTTATCCCACATGAATCGGGATATTGAGATTAGTGGTATTTATAACCATCACTGTATACCTAGCTTATCGATGAGGTGTGGTGAGAGGTAAGGAACTCGATGCTAAGTGTTGGGCTTTGAATGTTTATTCGTTACTTGACTTGGAATGAAAATATAGCTTAACTCATAGCTTTGGCTTGGTGTGTCAACATCACTTGTGGCTTAGGTTGGGCTCCCAAATTTTTTGTAAAAATCCATAAAACCAAATAGGTTTAATTTAGATTTAAACATAATTCTAAGTATATGGTATGCAGATTTAGGTTTTAGAATTAGGTTAGACCTAGATCACATGTGTGCACACACCACATATTTTTTGGAAAGATTTACAAAAATAGAATACACATTTTTAATTGAAAATCTTAAAAGATCAAAGGACTTAGAAATTTGATCTAAAAGATAGCTTATTGTTTAATTTTTTTGGAATGAAGGGTGAGAAAGCAATCTTTGGCAACGAGATCTATGGGAGCTTATCAAAACTGATTATGAAAATGAGGTCTAGATATTTGTCAAAGTTGAGAAATGAGTGTGTTTAAGTAAAAGTAGAGAAAACACTATAAAAAATACCCGTGTATTTTTTATCGCTAACATGACCAATCGAATGTTATGAATACAGGAACAAACCCCCTCATACGTAACAATTTTCATGAGCTATTCCCTAAGTCCTCCTATTGCATAATCATCCTAGTAAATAATCCGTTGATCTACAATTCACCTGGTTTGCAAAACCTAACATTCTGAGTTCTTAATTTGTTGGAAATAGATTTCCCTGTGGAGTCACTAGTTTGTTGACGCTTGAAAGTGCAATGATGAATAATATGCTCACAAATGATTGCCAAGATTTATTATTTAACTATATTAATAATACACTAGTATGTGGGACCCCCTTGTTATACTTATGGCACTATGGTGGATAAGCAACACTTATATTTTGTTTTCCTATGCGATGGTAGCAACACAATTTTCTACAGTTCATTTGTTTCAAATCATGATTTAATGGTAATATGTGGTGGTTGGGTGATTAAAACATGGCATTAAATGGCTTTGATGATCTCTCATAAAATATGATAATGTTTCCTTGTGGATGAAAGAGTTATAATCCAGTTTTGATTTTGATATTGTATTATTCATGGCAAAAGTTGGGTGATCTCGACCCTTGATACTATGGTTATGTGGATTGTATGAGTTGCACATTGGATTGTATCCCTAGCAAGTTTTCATTTGAAGAAATTTGATATTGGCAAGGGGATGGCGCACTTTAGACTATCATGCACTTTGTAAAAGTAATATGGCAATTTTGATATTTGGTTGTATAATGGTTTTGAATATAGTGCTATGGTGAGTTGGCTAGTGGGCTTGGCTCATACTAAAAATTGAATGAAGATATAAAGTGAGAAGCGACGTGCAGTAAATGAACATCACTCAAACTCCCCTCGAGCCCATCACACTAGTCATTCTTGCATTCTTGGCTCTGGTAGTTGCTGCTTCTCTGCCTTGCCTGGTCATGGATGAAGTATACAGTCTTGGGTTTTCTCCTCACGCAAACTTTTATAGGTATGGTTTTCTTTCTTTTTCATCCATGAGAGTTACTTTTCCCTTGAATCAAATGTTGGCTCTGGTTGCTCATGGTCTGTGTGATTCTCAAGTTGTTATGATGTTTTGGAACTGTGTATATGCTTGCATCTTTGGTTTCCTGTGGTGGTTTTTCTGGGGCTATTGGAATTTAAAAGTTGGTCACGTGGTCCTTGTTGTGTGTAATTGTTCACTGGAATTATTGAGTAAACATTGCAGTGGAGCCTGCTTTGTCATGGTTCTATTTTCGGGTCTAGCCTCTCTGTTGAATTTGGTTATCGCAGTTTGCCTAAAATCTGGGCTTTGCGAATACCCCACCTATAGATTGACATTACTGGTCTCTGTGGCTAGTGTACCCATGCCGTGTTTCAACCCTATGGTTTTTTATGTGAACTATGATGAAAGATTGGAACACTTCGTGCCTTGTCTTGGAAAACCCCTCAGTTGTTGGCTTGATTGCTATAACCTCACCGTCATTGTTGCCTAGTAAATGTTATACATTATGAGAACATTGCTACCTAGATTTTGATGAGAGCACTCTTCGTTCTTTTTGGTTGGGCATGTGTTTTTATTTGGTTGCTCATTATGCAATGTTGAAAAAAGGGTTGGCTTCACTTGTTTGTTTTAGAAGTTGCAATATGTTTTTTGAATCCTATACAGTCGAGAGAAATATTTCATATTATTGTTTCTATGATCGATTATGATAGGGAACCTATGGAATGAGCTGTTCATTCTATTCAATTGCCAAACTCTCTAGTCGAACTGCCCCGTTATCTCTACCACTTACTATCTTGAACCCTAAACATTACGTTGAAAGCGTATTTACTCCAATTTGAAGTTGATGGGAGCACTATGCTTGCTCGGTTACTTGGGCACAATTTTGTTTGGTCTCTTGCTTGGAAATTATGGAAAGAGATCTGTACCCACCCATTCATTTGAAGCTTGTGTTCAAAATATTGTTATTTTTGGTTCAATCATTATGTTGATTATTAAAAAGGGTCACATGTGTTCGAAATGTTTGAGGATCGAATCAAGTGATAATGTTAAGAATAAATTGCATTGAACAATGGTTAAATAAATGATGAATATGAGTTGTTTGTAAACACTGTATGTGTCCCTGTTGGATTTAAAGGATTATTACTAGATTTGATGTTATGTTCATGGCTCAAAGGCTATTGTTGTTTCTTATAGAGATTATGGTGTTGTTCGTTATAACTTTCATATAATGATAATGTGGGTACAATGGTTACTATGATTAAATAATTATAGGCATACAAATTATTGTGTAAATAATTTGGAAGCCAACAAGAAAATCTGTCAAAGGAGACACCAGTTTGGATTATTGTTTTGGAAAAGGTACACTTGTTAAACGTTGAAATTCTGGACAAATATATGTTTTGATTGCGTTTAAGGTAGCATGTTTTGATTTGTTTCACTTGAAAAATATCCATATTGATTCCCTATCATTCTACCATTTTTCACAAATTACATTCCCTCCAAATTTCCCATGAACCCTATCACTCCTTGTTCACATGGAAATTAATGAATGGTTTGTTATGGATGGATTTACATGTATCTCGTGTCAATTTTTGAGCCAAATTTTGATTCATGTAAGCAGAGTGTCATGTATGGTTTATTAAGAGCTTCATTACTGACAAACTATTGCTACATGATTAGATTTTTCAGTAGAGGCAACAATGGTCGAAATAACAAAGGCAGGGAAAATTGGAATTGAGGCCATAGGAGGCCTAGATTTTCTATCCATTTTGACGCTGACCCTCAAGAATTGAACCAACTGCTCCAAGATTGGTTATTTAATTGGGTTGGCCATGGAATAATGTAGCCTCAACCATAAATACCCCCTTTCTAGCCTCCTCAGAATATCCTCGACATTCTTTTTCCTCCACATATGTCTTTGCAGCCTGAAGTCCCCGCAAATGATGCTTGGAAAGAGATCGTCAACTAGCCTATCTCTCACCATAGTGGTTGGCCAACTATGTCATTTCCCTTACCACCACCTGTTAATCCCAATGTCCAAATTTCTCATGTTGTTTCTCCAGTTCAATCTTCACATGCCAGTAAAAGATTGAAAACTAATATTCCCCAACCTGTGCAAGACAAGGGAAAATTAACTGCCTCCCCTTCTTCTCCCTCCACTGATTCCTCGAAATCTATGTCTTCCCGCCTGCATTTGAAGGATGACTGCTCCCATGTGATTAGCGAGATACAACCCCAAGGGTCCAATCAACCACGAGCTACTTTAGAAAAGTATAAGGGAAACATCAGTGAAAAAAGGAAAATTTCCTTACAAAGTGGCAAATATGGTTTTTAAATTATGTTTTATATGATTGCAGTTGATGAGGACAATGCTTAATGGTTT
>ML778970.1:187969-200266 GCA_009831015.1 Picea engelmannii
ATATATATATATATATATATATATATAGATAGATAGATAGATAGATAGATAGATAGATATATTATTTATGATATTTATGACGAGAGTCACAAGTGGTCCCACCTACCTAGTTATTATTAATTAAGACCCTTAACTATATTATTATTATTTATTTCTCCTTAACTAATTAGTTAAGGTAAATCAACTTAACTAAAGTGAGTAGTTGAAGTACTTCAACTTATTTGGAAAGAATAAAAGCTGAATGAGAAGAAGCAACAATAAAAGAATAGAAGGAGAAAGCAAGACTAAGGTTTTCTCTTTAGTTACATGATATAGTTTTAGTTTTCATTCATTTATGAGTTTAGTCAAAGCCTATTTCTCTTCTTGAGAGCATAGTCTTATTGTAGACAGCAAGGTTCAATACTGAACCACACTTTTCAAATGTTTTTTTTAGAGGTGTTGATCTATCCTTGACAGTCTGTGTATTCTTGTCTATTTGTGAATTAAGTTTCATGGCCAATAAAGGATATCTTGCAGAGTCAAAATGGCAGCAGCTTGTGGCAAGCTGATCCATACTATTAATTTCAGTTTTACTTTACTGTCGGAGTCTTTTTGTATGGTTTTCATCAGGGATCTCTAAATCAGACTTTGGTCCATGCCCTCGTAGGGGTGTTGTAGAGAGAAAACACTTTTGATATCTTAGAATGAAATAAAATTATATTGCTATTATGTCTCATATATGTGTATTCGTGACTTGGTTACTTTTCACTTTTTGATCTCCATGTTTACTTAATCACAAATCTGTGTACATTCCAAAAGTTTTTTATTTTATTTTATTTTTGAAACATATTTAAACTATAAATCAGCCTAAGTCCTTGTAATTAATACTTGTGGATTGAGAGAATATTTTGAGGCTGTAAAACCCTAGGTGACATTCCCAACTATCTTGTCCTAGCCAGGAAAGATCTGAAAATGATTGAGTAAGGTAATTTATACCTTTTCCTCAACACTTGGTTGAAGAGCGAGAGCCTGAAGATGTCAAACATGAGGATGAAATAATGATGTGCACTCATACCTCCGACAAAGCCATCCAAGATCCTATTCCTATTGCACAATAAGAAAAGAATAAGGTTGATCATTTTCTTTTTCGGGTTCTTGATGATGCCCTATCTATGATTCAAAAGGTAAAAAAAAAGGAATCCTCGGATGAGATATACCCTTCATGTTGTGATGAAGGAAACGATATGATTGAATAGGTAAGTCATGAGGATGAAGTATTGATATTCACTCCTCCATTTGATGAAGTCATCCAAGCCTTTGTCACTCCTGCAAAAGAAGAAGAGAATATGGTAAGTCATTTCCCTTCCCGTTTTTTTTTATTTTATGACTTGGAAAGTGAAGAGGTGTAAGAGGAACCCTTGGGTGTACTAAACCCTTCATTTTATGATAAAGGAAATGATATGGTTGATAATATTGATGAGTTCATACATGTTGGAAAATGTAAATGGGATGTGATTGGTTATGATGGGATGGGGATCTCATTTACGACATTGAGGGTCATTTTCAATTGTTTCCTTTACAACTATCATATGAGATTGCTACTGATTCTGACATTTGGCAACAAGGAGATGATATAATTATAGACATATTCCAAACACCCAAGGACGACTTAATGAAATGTTCTCATGATGATTTTTGGTCATACCTTGAGGAGTTTGATGAGTATTCCTTTGAGCACTTGGATTTATTCTATGAAGAATCTTTTCAACTGTCGTTGTGCTCAGATTTTGATAAGGGTGAGGACATGGTTCACCTGGAGCACAATACGTGTGATAAGTTTCTCCAACTCCCTTCATTCCATTTATCTCGCTATGTCACTAAGGATGCAGCTGAAATACATGCTTATTGTATTAATTTTTCTCCAGGGTGAGGCCTCTTCTTAGAATTTGAGGATAAGTTGAATGCCTTAAGAAGAAGTTTTATATCTCAGACTTTCAACTTTCCCCTAAGGAGTTGTAATTCATCCTCTAGATTCTTGTTAGTCCCTTCTCATACCTCGAGGAGTGATGAGGTCCAAGGTAATCAACTTATAGACTCTTTAATTCATCCTCTTGAGCCTTTGACCTTTCACGATCCTCTTCATAGATGGATTGAGCATTTTTATTGAGATGTGAACTGGAATAATTTTGTCCCTCCCTCCCACCTCCATGAGTTAGATTTTACGATTTCCCATGATATAATGCATGATCTAACTCATGTTATTTTTGTACTAGACTTATCGTTGTTTTGGTTTATGATGAAGCATGGAGGTAGGTATTATGAGGTATTGCTAGGATGGTTTCACTGGTTATATGACTACACATATCATTCAACCAACAGGTAAATAGAGGTAGGTAGGCATTTTCATCCATTGTATATATCATTGCATATCATTATAGTATAGTTATAATTGCATTTACATATTTTCTTTACTTCATTTGTATATATGTATGTTCATGATCATATATTAGATTAGATTTTTTAATTTTATTTTGGTTTTATATCATATACGGACAAATGGTGATATCAACACCCTATACATTACTGATATATTTTGTTAAGATTTAGCAGGAACGGGTCATACCAGAGATGTCGAGGTTCTCATGCGCTCTATGATGAGAATATGTCCCATAGTAGGAGCCGGATGTTACCCCCAAACTAGGGGTAACTAAGGAGATCATGTCTCGACACCCACAGGTTGTATACATGGAGTGCCCAGAGCTAGATGGACATGGCATATCCCTAGAGGGGGCCTTATTTTCATTGATGCATCCTACACATCACCAACAACAACATCCACCACATCGACCTAGTTCCCACAAGGTAGGGGGTCTTGATCCATGAGGTAATGAGTCCAGGTATCATGGCACATATCACTCTAATATTTAAAGCATTTGAATATGTTTCAAAGTATCTTTCTTTTTTTTCAGAATATTTTCTTGGGATTTATGCTCTTTTCCTCATTTAAACTTGAGGGGTGTGTCATTATATCCTAGTAAGTCAGTTTCCCTCAGGAATAGGTTGCTACTAGGTGGTTCTTTGAAAATTCATCGTCCATTCCCTACCATACTTGTCACTTTCCATACTTTTTCCTTTTGTCTCCCCATCCTTTTGGGATCTTCGGGTGTATTGACCCATGAAGGTATTGTACCTTACCTCATGGGAAGAAGGGACAGAAGGCCCATAGGGTAAAAGTAGCTAGAAAAAGATAAAATAAAATCATAAAACCTTTGATATTGTTCGTTCAGGGATCCCCAAGAAAGCAATGAAATGCTTCTCTGTAAGAATAAGGGACCCACTAAATGAATGATAATGAATACTCAAGGTGTTAGTTGGGGGATAGGAGGTCTCATCACGAGTCAACCTATCATGATCATAGGTACTTAGAGGTATGGAAATACCATCATCTGGTCACCAAGCCAAAGAAGTGTCTCTTAGTTGCATGATTGAGGAAAAGTGGGTCTCATCAAGAGCCAACCTTCTCATTTACGCAAGGTATTTGTGAATGACATTGTCATTACCTAGACACCACACCGAGACAATGGCCTTCAACTTGTCACAATGGATAATATTATGGAGGGTTTGGTGGAGATAATATTTTGGTGGGAAATGTATATTTGACACAACATTTGGCACTTGATGGCATGATTAGGATCCTAGAGGCCCAACATTCCACCCATCAAGGCTAGACGTCCCACCTTGGAGCTTGATCTCACCCTTTTTTAGGTCATTTTTATGTAATTTTATTTAATTTTGTAAATTTAGGACAAATCGATCACGTCATCCCTATAATTTTGAACTAAAGTTAATTTTAGGGTAAATTTTATATAAATAAACAAAATTGATATTCATTTTCATCATAACTCTCATTTTGAGAGAGAGGATTGAAATTTGCACCCTTCTTGGGAGTATTTGGATGAAATTATGAGGCACACTTGTCTTGGAGCCGTTTATTTGCAACTTGGATCAATTTTTGGTGAAGTATTTTAACAATCTAGGGTTTTATGGCTTGATTATTCTTGGTGAAGTAAGTAAATATGCAATTTTTCATTTCATTTTTGAATGGTTATGGTATATTTTCTTATTCATGTTAAATATTATGAAATTGCTTTCTTGACAAACCCTAGGAGTAAAGGACTTAAGGTGCTACTTATTTGCTCTTCTTTTGCAAACTTTACTAAATTGATTTAACCTAGACAAGCTTCTAAATCCCTAAAGTGCTAGAAATTTAGAAGCCATTGCCTAGTTGTTATTTCATTAAATATATTTCAATAGTCTAAGGAGGAGGAAGGCGCTAGGGCCTAGAATTTCCTACTCTCTAGTTAAGCTCACCTCCGTAAAGTTTGGATCCTAGAGGAATTAAGGTGCTACTCCTCTAAGATCCTACCTTTTACTTAGACAAGTATAATCATTATTGTTGTCTACTCCAAGTGAATGTTACTAACCTTTGACTCCATTACCCCCATAAAGGAACTAGTCTTCAACTCTTTCCTCTTTGAGAAATCAAACCAACACTCAAACCTTAAACCTTATAGCCTCCACTAACTAGGATTGACACTAACCTAGCTTAGAAGACTAACTTTATTGTTGTTGTTATAAGTGTTGTTGTTGTTATATGTATGTATATATATGTATGCATTGTGTTATTTTGTTCCGAGAAGGTACATCTCATTTATGCATTTTTCTTCTTCTCTGAAATACATAATGCTTGTGACATATTTGAGTGACCAGTGAGAGGGGGGGTAAATTATATCTTTTCTTCATTTCATCATACCTTTAGGCCACTGGTGATAGGTCACCCCCTTGTTACACCAATTTCATCTCACTTTCCTTGGCCTTTGGGAAGGTACATATTGCATGATAATAAGAGGTATTTTCTTTGTCGATATATCACTCGGTGAAAGTCTTTTTTTCATTGATGCATCATTGTATTAGCCACACAAATTTTTTCTCCATTGACATTCTTTGTATCAACCACCAATTGTTTTTTGGCACTTGGCATTTTTTTTCCAAAACGAGAACTCATGACTGTCGTGAACTAGCATACTTGGCTCCTTAGGCCAAACTCGACCCCTTTTGTTTTCTGAAACACCCTATGAACCATTAATTCCAACACAAGGATTGAAATTCTAGGGGTTTTGACCCCAATTTTCTCAAGCTGGGAGAAATCCTCTTTCACCCAAATTCACACAGGAAATAACCTCCAGTTCTGTAGTAGACTCTATAGGCCCGGTGTTACAACCCCTTCTATAATTCCAATTGTAAAAGACCCGACCTTCTAAATCCATTTAATTTTATTTTTCTTTGACACAATAAAATTAACAACATACAACATGCTAATTTATTCATGCATCTAACAACAATTATAAAAACATGAATGCAATTAACCAAGTAAACACACAACACTCAAATAAAATTAATACACAACGAAATTAAACATGAAAGATGTAAAAAAAATGCTTATCTTTTAATGAGGAGCCAACTGGCTTCATACAGAGGAAATTCCTCCCAACCATAGGATTGATATTCATTTTATCTCAACAACAAGACAAACTTGAGTTGAGGCTATGCTTCCCTAAGGAGGTCTATCCCTCTTGGTTTTCCACTCTCCACACTCAACATCCCAAAACCCCTCTTTTCCTTCAACTTGAAAAACCCAAGGAATGGGACCCCACTTCGCTACCATGTAGTACCTTGGGCCTTTCCACTTCCCTTTGGGGCTCCAACACATACGGTTTTCTAAGGAATCTCTTACTTACATGCTTAAAACCTATATTATAGGAATATAACCTGGTTTTCAACACAAATCCAACCCTTTCATGGTTGTTATCATACACAACAGAGCTGGTGTTCTTTCTCAACACCCAACTATCCCTTGTTGTCCAAAAACCATCTTGTAAAATATCTATCATGGCTAAAACATGATTGGTTCTATTTCCCAGCACCCAGCTCCTCTTTTACTTCCCAAAATAAGCATGTAGATTTTGTTTGAATAACCTATTCAGATTTCCTTTTCTTCTCATGCAAGTTTGACTCTCACATTTCCAAACAATGTGGTTGTACTCAACCCATGCTATCATAACTTTATGAGTTGACTTTCCCCCACTACCATTCTTACATCAATTTGACATCTCATTTGATAATTCTAAGGTAATACACATTAATATGAAAATGGCTAAATTAATAGAAATGGGTAACCCCTTGGATCCCCCTTTTAGCCCCCTTTCTCATGGATTCATAGCCCCCCGTTGTTATGGTCCATCTCATAACACAACCAATGATTATTATTCTTTATTATTTATTCCAATTTACATTTTACATATATTGGCCCTTGGCCATATCAGTCCATATAGACTATTTGTCTCACCAACCTAAATCACATTTACACAATTACATTATAATTTGCAGGGATTAAAATTGGAGATGTTACAATTCTTACATAAATATAGACAATTTTGATACCACAATAAATCATTCTTCCACACAAATTTATCTAATGCACTTAGGTCCTCTTGTAACCGTTGAATGATCTTGCATACCTTCTAATCTTTCTTCCATTCTATCCTTGCTTCTTCCACCCAATCAGATTGTGGAATGGAAATAGTACACAATAAATCCTTTATGTCCTCTTGTTTCCTTGAAAGTGCATCTACCACCCTATTTGTTTTATTTTTTTGTAGATAATTTCAAAGTCATAACCTATCATCTTTGTAACCCATGTTTGTTACTCTTATGAAGATAATCGTTGTTCCAAGAAGTGCTTCAAACTATCATGATCTATTTTTACCTTGAAGTGTCTTCCTATTAGGTAAGGGAAACATTTCAGAACTTCATGTAATATGGCCGACATTTACTTTTTTTAAATGGGTTTGAGTAAGTTATTTCCTTTAAGCTATCTACTTTCAAAGGAAAGGGGCCTTCCTTCTTGCATTAAAACTACACCAATGCCATATCCTGATGTATCACACTCCACACTATTTATTTTTGTGAAGTTAGGCATGGCCAAGATAGGAGTTGTACACATAGCCTCAAGTTTTTCAAAATATTTGGTTTCTTCTTGATTCCAAGAAAATGTCTCCTTTTTTATTAACATTCTTAGACGTGCTTCTATTTGACCACAATTCTTGAAAAACTGGTGGTAATAGCCTGTCAATCCTAAGAGTCCTCTAAGATTCTTCAAGGTTTTGGGAATTGGCCATTCCATCATAGCTTCAATTTTGTGAGGTTCCACTTTGACACCTTCATGAGATACAATATGACCCAAATATTCCACTTCTTGAACCCCAAAGGAACAATTGGAAGGATTTCCATATAGTTGTTAACCTTCCAATAGTTTTAAGACCATGTCAACATGTTGTACATGAACTTCCCATGATTTGTTGTAGATTAGTATATCATCAAAAAATACTCACAAGAATTTTCTGAGAATGGGTTTGAAAATGGAATCCATTAAAATTTGAGATGTTGAAGGTGCATTAGTAAGGCCAAATGGAATCACCAAAACTCATAACGACCTTCATGTTTTATAGAAGCTATTTTGGGGATATCTTCTTGCCTCATTCTTATTGGATGATATTCTGAATGGAGATCCAACTTAGTAACAAGAATTTCTCTTTGCAATTCATCAATGATGGGAATATGAAACTTATCTTTAATGGCCATTTTGTTGATCCATCTATAATTTAGACACATATGCCATGAACCTTACTTTTTTTAACCATCACCATTGGTGAAGAAAAATCACTTTGGCTAGGTTAAATGATGCTAGCCTATAATGTTTCTTGAATCGTATAATTAATCTTATTCTTTTGTGCATATGGGTATCTATATGGATTAATGTTAGGTGGTGCACTTCCTAGTTGCAAATGAATATCATGGTAATGATCTTGATTAGGTGGAAGAACCTCAGGAATCTCTCAAGCTACCTTGAAATGATTTTCGATAACATTTTTGGAGATTGTCAATTGAGTTTATCTCATGTGGTTTGGAGGAGTGATTTTTATAGTCCCCACCTAAGTTCAATTCCTGCAAGTAACATGTTGAGCTCTTAAATGTGCATTTTATTATAGTGGCTTTGATCCTTTTTGTTGATCAACCTTGTGCCCTGAATATTCTAGGGTTTAACCTGGGTACCATCCTCGAAATTAGGGGAAGTACTTGAGGGTTTTCCTTAGGTTTCATAACCTAGTTTATTTTTTTTGGAGATTCACATGAGTAGAGGGTCTAGATGTTTGAACATACACAATTGTGAAATTACACCATCGTGTCCCTTTTTTGAGTAATTTTTTCATGTTTTTATAGGTTATCACTTTAGAGGTTTTCCCTTTGATACATTTGAGTTTGATTTCCTTTCCTTTTGAGGAAAATATCATGAAAAGTTCCTGAAAATTAATAGCCATTGTTCCTAATGATTATAACCATTGGACCCCTAATACAACATCAAAACCTCCCATTTGGATTGAAATCATGGGAGTATCCAATAAATACTCCCCCATAATGAGATTAATACTATATAAAATCCCTGAACAATTTACGGTACCTCCATCTTCAATCATTACTTGATACTCAGGCATTGGATATAAAGCAATTTAGAAGTTTCACTAGTTTGAAATTATGGGTACTACCAAAATCAATCAACACTATTGCCTCTTTCTCTTTGATATATCCTTCTATCTTGAGGAATGTGTGGTACTAATTCCAACCAATGCATGACAAGATATGGTTGGAATAGTTTCTTCTAGTTATAGATCTTGTGATGGATCCAATTCTTGATTTTATTCCTCTTAATAGTCTATGCATAATAATTTCTTCTCACCACATTTATTCCCCTTACTGTACTTGCTATCACAGTTAAAACATAGTCCCTTTTCTCTTATTTCATCCATTTTCTAAGGTGTCAACCTTGTAGGTTGAGTGAGGTTAGGAAAAGGAATATGGTGTTCTCTACAGTTGTTAGGGGCCACTCTTCTAGTAACCATATTTTTACTTTCAACTTTCCTAGCCACACTGAAAGCATGATCTAGGGATTTAGATTTGAAGAGATGCACCTCATGTTGAATTCTCTCCTTTTAGAATTGTTGAATATGCTTTATAATTGGACTTATTTTCCATAGATTTATCAATTGAATAAATAATGTATTACTCTTAATGTCCCCATAATGTGTTATCAATTCATCCACAAAATGGACCAAGAGACAGTAGAATCCTTTTTTTATTTCACAAATCCATTGATACCAAACAAATTGATCATCTTCTAAATACAAGGATGCAAGAGTTACCTTTTGTAAGGTTGGCACTTGGTATAGATCAAATAATTCCTCCATTTGAAATGTCCATGTTATAGTATCTTTACCATCAAAATTCGTCATATCAATGTTGAGAATAAGTAGTTCCTTGGTGCCAATTTGAACCCCAGATTATGTGGATCTTGGAGTGATGAATAATCATGAATTTTGGACTCAATATTTAAGTTCTCTACTTTTTCATGATTTTCTTTCATCTTGATATCTCCTTTAGGAAATCTCTCATCTAGGGTATGTAAGATCATGGATGACATGGAGTTTTGTAATTATTTCATCTTTTCATTCATATTATTTTCCATCTATTGCAGTTTAATTTGTGTGTTTATCAAATCATATTGTGATACTGACCTATCCCTCAATTCCTTAAATTTGTTTTCCAATTAGGATAACTGGTTTTTTATCTCTTCACTTTCTTTTTGAGTCATGGTTGAACTCTCTAAAGGTTTAATTGGTGTAGAAATTTTTGAAACACCTTTTTCCATGTGATATAACAATGCTATTTATCTATACTTATTCTATATTATAACTTTACCAAACTTTTAAATCATCTCAAACATATCTTCCGATCAAATTTATGTTAATTGTAAGTTACACACCTTTAAAATCCTAATTTGGAGACTTTTCAGATGCCAACCTTACACCTGATACAAATATTAAATTTATGCACCCATGATTTCAAAATAATGGTTTGGGGTAGCCTGATATTTCTTCTCTACAATGCCACGAGTTTGATTGAATTTTGATGTGCCAAGGAAAATTTATGGTAACTTCCCCAAAACTTGTTGATTGTTTCCTTTTCAAGATAGTGACATTGAACGGACTGATATGTGCTCAATATTTCACATAAAATTCTAAAATTTTAACCTAAAATACTATGATCTATACACTACTAGAAAAAAAAATTGGAACTCAATTTGGATCTTTACAAAATCATATATGGCTATTTTACCTAGAACACATGTTTGAGACTAATTTTAGGGCTAGTAAAAAACCGTATTTTAAATAGCATATAACTTGAAAATTGTAGTGAATAAGAATATGAATTTAAAAAAAAAAAACGTTTTTAAATATGTCCCCTTGACACCTGAAAATTTAATAGTCTCAAACTTCACCCAAAAAAAGTTATGGCGGAAATTTCAAGATGATTTGTTTGAGATTAATTTTAGGACTAGCAAAAAACCCTAACTTCCGTAGGCTATATCTTAAAAAGTATAGAGAAAAAAAAACTATAATTTTTACCACAAGTAATTATTTGTGTCTCTTTAGGATCCTAAAAATTTCATATTCTGAAACTTCACCAAAAAACAATTATAGTGAAAATTCCAAGATGACTCGTTTGAGATTAATTTCAGGACTAGTCAAAAACCTTATCTTCCACATATTATTTATCTAAAAGTATAGTTAACCAAACCTTGAAATTTTTATCACGAGTACTTAGCTATGTCTCCTTAGGATATTGAAAATTTCATAGTTTGAAACTTAATAAAAAATATTATAGAAAAAATGCCAAGATGATTTGTTTGAAGGAGAAAAACCTTAGGAATGTATGCTTTGAAAAATAATGTTAGGCAAAAAACACCCAAATAGCTTGAAAATAGAAGGATAAGTAGCTACACACCTTGATAATTATATAGAAGAATGAAATATAATCCTCTTCAAGGGGGAAACCTCCTTTTACAATAGAACAAATGTACAAGATGAGATGATTATAAAACTAGGTCTCCTTAGTATATATAGGAGACAAAGGGTACACTTACAATTAAAGGGTTTAGATAATGAGACTAATATATTAATAGATATGTAATAAATAAATATAGGTATTTATCTAGGGCTTTGTTAACTCTCAAACTCTAACCTAGAAAGGAAATTCATAACTTTGACGGGAGAGCCTAGAGGAACTACTAGGAAAGCAACCCACTGTCACCTTGGTGGCATTGCCCCACACTTCGGGATGATTTTAACCTAGGCCAAGGGGGGAATACCTAAATCAAATTAAGTTTAAAATCATTATTTCAAACGTAAGGGACTAACTCAAGTTGATTCTAGATCACTCACTTAGGAAGGGTGCAATTCTAAGATGTTCTTGAAACAAACTCACAAAGAGCTCACACTACTACTCCAAGATGCCCAAACTTGGAACATTAGAGTAGGAGTAGGATATAATTGTGGAAATTCAAGCCCAAAAATTAAGTCTCCAATTGGTTTGGTAATTTGGGCGAAGGGAAGTTTGAATTGTTAATGCAATTCCCAAACTCAAATGTATTTGAAAAGAAGATTTATCATTTAACAAAATAATTTTCTTGAAATAAACTCATAAACATAATAAATGGAATGTTTATACATATGAGTGCTAAGTGAATGGATCAAAATGAAATATTTTCCACAGTATAAAATGATAAGTTAAATCATCATTACAATAATAATTGAATAACAATAATGAAAGTGCCCAACACTATAAATGATTAATTTATCTTAGTTCCAAGAATGAAATTAATTTCCTATTGTTTATGAATGTTTGGGACGACAAGATAAAAAATATTCCATAAGTAAGAAGGTGACCACAAAATGTTAATATATGATACTCATAAATTTATCCCAAGCCACATTAAGTTATCAAGTGTTTAAGAGCATGAAATAACACTCATAAGTGACCCAAAATAATCAAGGGATTGTGGGAAAAATTCATATCACACTATCATTCATTCAATAGGAACCATAAGAATAATGCTCATAATATATTTTTTTGTTTGTTAATTTGTGCGGGACCTGTTGGTTCGCGATTAACCTGTGGCTTGAGAAACCGTGACTTAGGGGCATCTAAGCCGTCAAAATCACCGGGGATCGCACCCGGCCTGAGCCACACCAACCCTTAACATGGTTGGATTTTTTGTCCCCGCAGGTTTCGAACCGGTGACTTTAACATCACAGAGTGGCTTAACAACACACTCTGTCACCGACTGTCCTACACCTCAGGGAC
>ML778970.1:200316-211439 GCA_009831015.1 Picea engelmannii
ATAGTATCTCTGGGTGCAACCACACGTTCGACCACTACCTCAAGGTGTCCCCATGGCTCCAGGTAAAGCCCTCACGAGAATTGAACCTTGCCCAATGATGAAAAACTCCTCGCTTTCCACCATTGGATCCAACCCCTTTGGGCGAATAGTGCTCATAATATTACCCCAATTAAAGTGCATAAATAAAACTTTGAATGAGTGCTTAAGATAAACTTGGAAAAGTATTGACCATAAATGGATGCCAAAGAAAAGATAAAAAGAGAAGAACATGACACTGTTTAATCACTTAATGTACTGTTATCCTCCATTCCTAGGGAAAATTAAGGAGATGATGTCTCGAGGCCCCTCAAGTTGCAGACATGGAGTACAGAGAGGAAGATGAGAAGGTAGGTGGACATGTCATACCACACATCACCATCTGATTGATGGAAGTTGCATTCACCACACCCAACTTGGCCCATAGAGGAAAACATGTCTTGCTTCATGAGGTAACAATTATGGTGTCGTGGTAAGTGTCATTTTAATATTTGAAGCATTTGAACATGTTGCAAATATACTTTCTTGATTTTGAAAACATTTGCTTGGAAATCATGCCTTTTTCCTCATTTCACCTTAGTGGTTGACATGTTTTCCTAGAAAGTTGGTCACCCTCAGGGATAGGGTTTCTATTGGGGGGTCTCCTTGAAGGGTCATTGTACCACTCCCATCCATACTTATCATTTTCCAAAAAAAATTCCCTTAATTTCCTCACCTTTTGGGTTTTCAAGCATTACTGACCCAAGAAGGGCTTGTACCACATTTCATGGGAAGATGGGTTGATGGCCTAGAGGAAGATAGAAGCTTCTATAAAATAATAAGAAACTATGCTAAAAAGAAAGTGAAGGTGATGAATAAGGACCATCAAAAGCTGGTCCAACTTGATCTCTACCTACTCAGTGCCTGTCACAGTCCCAAATTTCAAATATTGCTTGAAACCTTATAAAGGAAACTAGAAAATTACAAATAAATGAAAGCATGGATTGGAAATATGGCTAAGAAGGGGTTTTGGAAAAATAACACCTAAATAGTTGGTAACTCAAGAGAAAGCACACCCTCTACAAAGGTGCCCATAAATGAGAAAATATGAGCCCTTGTATGTCAAGAAACCCCATGCCCAAAAGATACACCCACATCCACTTCACACTCTCTTACATGAATTAGAAAGGGTCTTCTTGTGAAACACTCCTTGACTTGGGGAATGATCTACCCAATAGATCACCATGAAAACCCTCCCATATTTAAATTTGGCAAGTTGTATAAGGTCTTGAGCATTTGTTTATTTTGAAAAGGGGGGATTTGATGCAAATGTCTGGGTGGTTATTTTATTAGATATGGTTTACTTAGCATGATATGTGTGACTTGTGGGCCCTTGGAGGGATAATATGTTTGTCTTTGTTGGGATTTGACAGATGGAAGTATTTTTTCATGGAGGAACAAAGTCACTGGGACCTTCATTGGGGAATGAATCCCACAAGTTGGATGATGTGCCCCCTCTCCTTGGACACATGGGAAGAGGAACATTGCCTTTTGAGGCACTTGGACACCATGATATGAGCATGTTCCATCCTTTTTCACCCCAACGTTGTCCTTGGAAGGCCCAAAAAATCACCTTCTATTCCCTAGACATCACATGAGGGCTAGGGTTTTGATTGGGTTTCTTATTGATGATGGTGATGCGACATAGTTTGATGGAGAAAGAGAGAGAGAGACTTTGCATGCATTATAGGAGGTACAAATAGAGGAGTTCAGCCTCCCTAATTTGTAATTGAATTAGACGTGTGGACAAATTTGTTTTACAAGGCCTTATATAAACAAAGGCCTTGTCATTTTTCATTTTGATCATAACTCACTTGAGAATTACATATTACATGGATGAAATGTTGGCCCTACTTGGGCATTGTTCTCTATCTCTCTCTTGAATTTCTCTTGGGTGCTAGTACTTTGTATATTGGTGAAGATAACTAAGGCACTATATCTTGGAAGGATTGTTCTTGGTATTTTGGTGGAATATACTTGATAAAGAAGGGTTTCTTCATGTTATTCTTGGAATTGGTAAGGAATTTATGCATTTATTGTTTGGCTTCTTCTTTTTTCAAACATTGATTTGTCTACCTTGTTAACTTTGGATAAGCCATATTTTGCAAAGGTTTCTAGGAGTAAAAGGGCTTACACCCTCCTAGATTTACCTTGCTAGTTTTGTTTTCTCTAGGGAGTAAAAGGGCTTACACCCTTAGAGAAGTAAAAAAACTAGCTCCTACACAAGAGACTCCATAACCCAATTGATTTGGCACTATTCTAAGTTGCATTGGAGATACAATATTCTTGCATTGGTATACGTGAATTTAAGAGATATTGCAATCGTTCAAGTTAGATTATTTCCTATATGTTATACGCATTCTTGTGCCCTAAGGGAATCTTCTTTAGCCAAGTAATTTTCTCTGTTATTATAAATTAATGTTACAACCATTAGGGCTGCTGCAAAATCATTTTTCTTTCAATCTTTTTCTCATTATTATACCGCTGAAATTTACTTGTGAACCTAGATTACTTTTCTACTAATTATTGGTTATCATTTGGATGGTTTACTTGTTCATTTCTGTGGTTATATCTTGTTGTGTAGCAATTTTTGCTACAGACATTTGTTTTTCATAATAAATTTCCAATAACACTTAATAAACAACCCTTAATGCCACCAAAGTCTTGCTTCAAACATTGGAAGTTTGACTAGTCATTACTAGCTTTATTTCTGATATCTTGTACTAGATTTTGGATGGTTAAATTTGCAGCTATTGAAATTATTTATTGCTGATATATATATTTCCATACTGCTGAAATTTGGGACATCAAGGGTTCTCGCTTGACTCCCTTTGTTTTAAGGATTTTATATCTATCATTTGTCTTGTTTTGGTCATGCCTAAGATTGTTTTGCAGGTACACAACAATTGGAAACCATTCTCCATCTACAAGATTCATTCTCAAGCCTTACTACTTCTCCAATATTGAAATATAGGGGTGTCCATCAATCATTCTCAAAATTACATTATCAATCCCCCCTATGGTCACTATGATTCCCTTCTTGTAGTGATTTCATCATCACTAAAGATAGGGGAGTGTCTATCTAAGGTGACAGAGGGTAGGTACTCTTGTAGTTATCTCACCTTTGTGACTTGGGTTGGAGTTTTCCCAAGCTACAATTTGTGTGATAACATTTTGGCGCTATTTTCAAGGAGGATTTTGAATCCTCTTTCGATCCATGGTGACTCTTTGGAAATATTTGATCCCAAAGAATTTACCCATAGCTTTCATGAAAACTCTAGTTGAGAGAAGTTTTGTAACGGACCTCCCGTTCGTCACGACATCATAACTCTCAAAACAAGTGCAATATTAATTTTTTTTTTGTGTGCAGGTGTACAAGGGTAATAAATACATTATACTCTGCATAGCAATGCGATGAATAATATGTTGCATGCAACGGTGACAACAACATGATGACCTAAGATGCACATCAAGCATCTGGAAGAAAAGAGCGACAATCAACCGATGAGAATAAAAAGACTAACTACCCACCCATCCTACCCTACAATGGTTAGGACTTCCAAGACACATAAGCAACGCTCAAGCCCAGGTTCCCATCGATTTTGACCATTTAAGGTCTCAGGGCTGGCGACTATTTTGAGGAACAAGGAGGTGTCTACATCTCGCCCGACACAACAAACCAATCAATTAAATGTTTACAACCAAGTACAACAACAATTAAATGATCATCCATGTCCTCTACGGAAGGTGCAAGTCAGAAAGGACTCTGACAACCACCAACCACTATTTAGGACTCGACATTACCTACGACTTAAACTGGCATTAATTACAACTCAATCTCTCCATTCGATTTCCATTAGGCGTCGAGTTACCAAATCAAACCTTAAAAATAATGTAAATTCAATTAATTGCAAATCCCCACTTACTAACTCATAATAACTTATTGTTCTTAATTCAGGGACATTACATTTTATATGTTATCAGTAACAATAAAAATTTACAATATCATTACCATAAAATAATAACAACATTACATTTTATATCACAATAACTTTGCAATAAAATAACAATCCATTACATCTTATATGTTATCAATAACAATAAAACTAATAACATTACCATAAATGATAACAACATTACATTTTATAATGCAAAAACTTTGCAAATAAAATAACAATCACATTACATCTTATATGTTATCAATAACAATAAAATTGTAATAACATCACCATACATGATAACAACATTACATTTTATATTACATAACTTTGCAAATAAATAACAATCACCTTACATCTTATATGTTATCACAATAACATTTACACTTTATTGTATTTTACCACCACGTTACATTTACATATTGCAACACAATACATTACAGTAACATTTCATTTACCTATTATAACAACAATATATGTTTATCAATAATCATCGCATTCTCATTTTATTTTATATTACCATAACCTTACAATAACTTTATGATAAAAGAACAATAACATTACATTTCATATCTAAATTAACCATTCTAAATTGGTCAATAATTACAACACTGAAATTTAGCATTCGGCTTTACCTATCAGTAATAATCAATATCTATTTAAAGCATAGTGCATATAAACTACTCCCAAACCGTTCATAACACAATCATGCATATCCAACTGTCAACAAAATGGAGGTTTTGTTCGAGCTGTCGAGCCATACCTATTGTCCAGTTCTATGGTGGGTAAAGTTCTAAGGCAGTGTCTGAAGTCAATGGGAGGGGGTTCGCTTCCAACCCAGCCATTATCGTGCCTAACACCCGACCATCACGTGTAAGGCAGTCAAATAAGCAAGGATCTGGGAAGGGTAGAAATGACCCACTATAATAACGATCCTGGCCGTCATTTAAATATGAACATGACTGCAGTTGACTATCAAGAAAGGAACAGAAGGGTGCCATACGCGTAACAGGAGGACAACCACTGTGCCCAACTGGAGTTTAGTGCTGACCAAAGAAATAAGAGCTGACAAGGGATAACGCGGCAAGTTAAAACGCCAAAAGAAAGTGTTGACTATATGAAATAGGTACTGTCAATATAATAGGTAATGCAGGACCAAGGGGTGATTGAAAAGAGAAATGGGAATAGCGAATACCCAGTCGAAACTGCCAGCTTGAGCGTACGTAGACTGCTAGGGAGTGGACCCTCCCTTCCTAAGTCGTGCATGTAGCGGAAAAAGACTGTTGATTTAAAAAAAAAGGATGTATCCTATAACAATATCTCTTAACACCATTACCTATCAACGAATACTCAAGCTAACAACCCAAGCGCCAAGTCACAAGGAAGAGGAGCCAAGATTTTCTGAATCAAGGAAAGGAAAGACAATTAAAAATTAACTCACGGGTTCAAGTAAATACTGAAGGCTCCACTCACTCATAGCGTTATTCTGCTCACTCAACCTAAACGTAACTTAAGATAAAAGTCCAGTGGTGAGCACCCGAACGATTTCTCCATTAGTGGATGCTTACTCAGCATTATTTCCTCCATTGAAGGAGATGAAGACGCAGAGTTTAAAGGTGAAGGAAAATGCAAAGATACACTTGTGAAAACGCAGAGTACAATTTGCGATTTCGCTGAGGTAAGAAGTCGAACTTGCATGAGTAAGGCAGTAAAAATCAGTGGAAAAAGGGCTACGAATTCACACAGTTCGCAGAGGTAAAAGTCAGTCGTAAAGTGTTGTAGAAGCAAGGCTAGAGTGGCCATTTTTTCCAACACAGGGTTAAAATTTTTTTGCCATCACTAATGGAATCGATGAAGTACTTATTATTCATCCATTACTGAATTATACAACTGAGATAACGTTTTTATAGCAGATACTCAATTAAAAACACCGGGGTAAATAATTAAAACAAAACCAATCCATCCAACAAGATTCAACATCGATCGAAGTAAAATAATTTCATCTCAGAATACCAAATAAAAATGTTGACAGTAGAAGAGAAGGCTAAGGCCCTAAGGATATCTCATTGATAGGATCACAAGGGTTATATCAATCTAGGCGCAAAAAAATTAAACAACAAGGAAGCAAGATAATCCAATGCCAAGGCCGTACTGAAGGACGTAAGTCAAAGAATTGATTTACCTACCCAATACACATGCAGATCTAAATCACAAATCCTAATGCATTCTACTCTACAAAATAAAGAGCGTATCGTTGCCTGTTCGCCTGCTCCGAGTGTCATCCGCGTGCTCCGTGCAATCTTTCTCACCGACCGTCGAGACCTCAACGGTACCTCCTAGCCAATGCTAGGGGTACTCTGCTCCCCCCTTAACCCCCCGAGCCACAAAGGGGCCACACACTATCCAGAGGGTACGTCTAGCTCCCAGCTCGCCTCGCAAGGCTGAGCTACCACTCCTCTCCAAGATGGGAAATCCCAACTCCCACAAGTAAATCAGTCAAGTCACTAATCCTGCAACGTAATGTTATGCTAACAGTCGATCCCCCTTCTTCCTTCTCCTCCCTCTCTTTTATAGAGTTTTAGAACTTCCATTCTTTCCCTAATTCTCATTTAATTTAAGTTCTAATAAAAATCTTCTAAAAATTCTCCTTCGTACAAGTGTCATCCATCCCCCACATTCCTCCAATAATTATTTTCTTTTATTTATTAATTGTCTTATTTCCCTCACCCATCTATAGTTACTCCTAAAATCACTCCTAGGTGTCCCTAGATTCCCTTACATGTTTTAAAGGCTTTCCCTAAAATGAAATTGCTAAATCAGCTTAAAATTAGAAGGTTCTTAAATGCAAATTCTTTACTAAGTTGGTTTTGCTCTTTTTACCATGAGTTCCCCTCTTTCCCTTTTTATGTTACCTCCATTCCCTAGTTTCCTAATTTTTATAATTCTCTCTTTCCCCTTTTTATTTGATCTAGAAATGACAGTTGTGCAATTTAACCTCTCCTTCCTTTTATTATAATTTAGTATCTTTTTAAACTATCAAAAGTTAAAGTAATTAATTTCGTCTTTACATTTTATATCCACCGATTTTATTTAATTTCTTACTCTCTTCATTTTACCCAAAAATTTATGCAGACCAAAATTATTACTCAAGTGGTTTTTATTTTAACTTTTTATTATTTTATTTTTATATAGATATTTTCTTAAGGGTAGACAAAATTTTACCCCTAGCAAAGTTTTAGACTTAGAACTTAGATTCTGAACTGGGCGACTTTTAATTGGGGAAGTTGTTTACAAATTTCTTAACATGTTAATTGCCTTATGTCCATATAGGTTTATACCTCCATCGTCATCAATGCAACGTGCCCTTCAGGACGCACTAGGTGCTTCAAGGGTGGCACTCGCCTCATCTGTTCCCTTGCACGACGTGCCCTTCAGGACGCACTACGTGCTCCAAGGGTGCCACTCACCTCTTGATTGATTGGTAGACATCAATAACCTCTGGAGTCAACACTCTTCCAGGTGAACTTGTGGGAGACTAAGGGCTTCTAAGGAATTATGCCCTCGCCTTATTGCGCGCCCCTTAGAATCATCATGAGCGACTGTCGCAGTCTGCCCTCATGGCATCATGGGTCCCCTCGAACTAGTTAATCGTTAACCTACAGTTTGAGCCACGACGAGAGTGCTAGTAGGTTGTGGTAGGGCTGTTGTCCACACCTCTCCGTCAACCTCTCTGGTAGTAGTGTGTGTCCCCTTTACTCCATATGTGAGTCTGGTCGACAAGCTATCGTCAGCCTGCATCATCAACAAATACTGTCAGAACATATCCACATCATATCATCTAATCAGATATACTAATATCACAGTAAAACAATAAAACCCCAATAGCACACGCCCTGACTCGATCCATAGTCCAAGGGGTTCCATCGATGCCTCTGCATCCTCAAGGTCCAAAACCCTACACACTTAGTAAAACCGAGTCAATAGCACCTGTCTATGTCAATGTAGTAAAACAACATGTCAATCTACCCATAACGCGTCATAATCAAAGTCAAATGTTTTAATATCATAATAACCTGGATCACTTGCGAGCAAGTGTCCTCAAAGAATAGGTTCGCTCAGTGCGCCATAGCGGGATGTTATAAGTTCCCTTTACATTCTTGATGATTTTTTCATAAATCTCATATGGCGACTCCACCATCCCAGAGTCTGCCAAATCTTCCCCCGAGAAGATTGAAACCATCTAAGGTTTAACGAAGAAGGCCTCCTCATGACTCCCCCATTGTCAAAACCATGTTCCAAGGTTTTGTTCCCTTCAACACAATGTGTCACACTTGGTCTAGTAACCTTTTTGAACCATTAAACTTAGCCACCTTTATTGGATATCCCATTGTTATGCCCAAAGAGATTCATAAATGGTTTCCAAAATTCACTGGAAATTATGTGGTGACACCAAAATACCACCTATACACAATAGGTGTGGCCTTGCTAAATGAAGGTGTGGAACATGAAGACGTTGCGATGAGGCTATTAGCCATGTCTCTTACTAAATATTCTCAAAGGTGGGTCAGAGGTATACCCGATGATCATTTGGCATCCTATGCTTATTTTTCTAAATTTCTCAAAAGTAGATGGTCAACGAAGAAAGACAACATAATGATATTAGAACAATTCAAAAGTAGATAGTCAGAAGAATACTTAGTTTGTCCAAAGTCAGAATCAGATTATGAATAGGTTGACAACATTGGAGAGAAATCAACCTACTCCGAGACCTCAAGTTTTTAGACAACCAAACACAGGTTGGAAACCAAATGAATTTTATTGGTACAATATTTTCTCTTCAAGAAAATGAGTATGTCTACATTACACAAGAACACCTTGAAGAAGTTAGGAAAAGGGGTGCCAAAAAGGGGCAGCTCAGAGTGCTTAGCCAACTAGATGAGAACTCAAAGAATGAGTTGAAGAAGAAAGAAATATTGACTTATGCAAGAAGAAATAAAGCTCAAATTCCTCCACCACTATATCTAGCTCCTCCACCACAAGCAAAAGAGGCTCCACCCCAACCAACAAAAGAAATTCATCCACCTCTTCCACCGTCGATGCATGACTTGCTCCGAAAACCTATGCCTGAAAATGAAGAAATTTAATTGAATATAGATGTATCAACCATGATTGGAGACATGAATATGTCAATATCTGTGGTTGAAATGTGTAAGATCCCATATGTAACAAGATAAGTATTTAAAGCATTGCAAGTACCAAATGAAGCAGAAGATCCCCCTATGATCCTGAAAAATATGTATCATGGACAACAAAGGGAAGATAACCCTCCTTTCTATATTTCTTTGGGTATGAATGGTCTCCATTTAAATAATTGTATGTTGGATTCAGGAGCTTCAACAAATGTGATATCCTTGAAATTCATGAAACAACTTGGTTTGAGGCAACCCGTCCATATGGAAATGTTTGTGGCATTGATTCAAAAAAGGTGAAAGTGTATGGTCTCATAGAAGACGTGGAGGTGTATTTATTAGATTTCCCTCATATCAGCCTCATCATGAACATAGTGGTGATTGATGTTTTGTATTCTTGGGGAATTATTTTATCAAGAAGTTGGGCTTCCACCCTTGGCGGTTTCCTCATCATGGATCTAATGTTGGATCACTGAGAGGGGGGGGTGAATCAGTAATAGAGCAATTTAGTCCCTTTTAACCATATAATCCAAGTTCTATATCAATGAAGCATTATTATTCAATAACTGCAGAGTAAATAAGAAATGAACAAATGAACAATCATACACATACACAGTACACCAGTGTTTTACATGCAAACCCAAATCAGGAGAAAACCACATAATTTTTTTTCTTATATGTCTTGAAGAATTACATTCATTGGAAGCACCAACTTCCTTTGTTTTCTAGCTACAACTGGAAGGAGGCTCCAACCTCCTAGTTTCTCAGGCTACAACCCGAGGGAAGCTCCAACTCCCCAAATCTCTGGCTACAACTAGAAGGAGGCTACAACCCCCAATGTTCTTTGGCTACAACCAGAAGGTGGCTACAACTATCTATTCTTGCCCCGTCCTGCCACCCTGAAGTAAAAGTAGAATGATGGAACCACTGTCACACTATCACTGTGAGATATACCATTGTAAACCTGTACCAATAAATCTGAACCATCCATCAACCATGCATCAACCTGTAATCAACCTGTACCATAAACAAGTGTATCAACCATGCACCAACCTGTAATCAACCTGTACCATAAACAAGTGCATCAACTATGCACCAACCTGTAATCAACCTATACCATAAACAAGTGCATCAACCATGCACAATCCTGTAATCAACTTGTACGATAAATAAGTGCATCCAACCATGTACCAAGTATGTACCAATCATGTGTCAACTACTCATCAACTATGACTCGTCAATATGTACCAACATCATCAAATATACACCTCATGTATGTGCCAACTCATCAACTACTGCCTCAACCATGTACTCAACATGTACCTCAACCAAAAGCCCTCATCAAATTCATCATAAAAATATGATTTGTAGCTCTGTAATAGACCTGACGTATTTGATCACATTCCTTCAAACCTTCCTTAACTTCAACAACAAGAGACTAGCATTTTCATCAAACTTTTCTTTAGTCTCACATGCCTAGTTTTGGATTAGTCAACAACCCTAACTTGAAGTAATCATAACTTTGAACCTGTAACATATAAAGATTTGAAACTGATATACAATGTTCTTCAGTGTGTTTTATGCAATTCCTCTAAGTTGCACTACTTGGAACCTCTCATAAAAGGAGTTATAGCAAAAATGACAAACCTTGCTGAATTCTGGCTTATTCTAGAGAGCGACCTTGTAGCAAATTCCCCCACAAAATATTTGATGAAATAATCTAAAAATATTAAATAGAATACTAAATACTGTACCCTAACTAACACATATGGTCTCATTGAATTTGGATCTGTTATGAAGAAGTTATGACGTTTTTACCCGAAACACCTGATTTTGACTAGTTTCAGGACTGGCCACAAACCCTATTTTCCACAGAGTGTAAATCCCAAAATACAACGACCCACAAGCTGAATTTTTAACC
>ML778970.1:228613-259982 GCA_009831015.1 Picea engelmannii
TTTCAAAGGGAAACTTACAACGAGATGGTTGGGACCTTACGAAGTAGAAACTATTTTTGATAACGGTTCTGTCAAGATTAAAACCATAGATGATTCTCAGAACTCCTTTGTAGTGAATGGACATCGACTGAAAGTGTACAACATACCTTTGTCAAAAGATGATTTCTTACAGGAAGTGGCCAAGCAAGTAGAACTAAAGATAGTAGGGGGGGAGTCTTCCCCTCCTGCTGATCTTTGATCACTCAGACTGTTTTAAAATTCTGTACATAATAGATTTTTAGCAGAAAATAAAAATAAAAATAAAAAGATTGAAAAACAAAAAATAAAAAAAATCGAATAATATAAAAAAGGAAAAAACATTTATTTTCTTCTTTCTCTTGGATGTGTTGATGTTTTGTTTTCAGTTTTACAGGCTCCTCAAAACAAGTGCAGAACTGAACTTACAACAGGTAAGAAGGTAAGACTGTTTTATTCCATGAGATTTTCTTATCAGTATGACTAACTTGATTTCCAACAGATAAATTCGAGCTTGTTTGCTCCCTTCGTTTGCACATTAAAATATGAACGGGGCATTTATCAGGAAGGATTATTCTTTACCAGACCTGGTGAATTATTATGGGAAAGAAACCCCCGTAGAGTCTTCTTTTGGCATTTCCTCAGACTCTCCAAATATGAGGAAGCAATGAGCATGAACTAGCTTGGGCTCATAAAATCCACAAGCAGGTGATTACTGTTCTAAAAATTATGTCTGCAAAATTTCTATCTGCACTCGCGTTGGATTATGTGGAATACGTTAAGGTCCACCTTCCAACAAATCTCACTCCATCGACATCATCACCTTATCTGGAGCAGAGATTAGAGATTATTTAGCACCCTGGACTCTGCATGCCTTAATGGCAGATGTCTTTTCTAACAGCCATGGGAATACACCAATGTCTCTTGGTTGATAGATCCTACAGGTGACTCGACACCAACACCTCTATTCGTACCTTCTAGGATGTGTTGTAGGTACCTTGAGGCCCATTGACATCACAGGTGGGTCATCTCGCATCGGTTAACAACATTCATTAATGGCTGGTAATCCGATGATTTATGTTTGTGTTCGACTCCAGCACATCTATTCACACAAATCAGACTTGTACCATGGGTGAAGCTTTGAAGCTGTTGAAGACATGATTTCAGTTGATCTTTTTTTAGGCCAGAACAAAAGTAAGGTTTAGGGGTCATCCTAAGATAATCTGTTGTTATACACATGAAGTTTTTTTCTCAGAACGGTATTATTCATTCAAATTCTTCTGCAGATTCCTGAGTGTTCCAGTAGTACCAGTCAGTACCAGCACATAGTTCATCAATTACAGGTTCATCAGAAAAACCAGAGCAGCTACAATTTTCGCGCCCTTCAAATCCAGACTCAACTTCAAAAGACAATTCCACAGCAAGCCTTGCATAACAATGGAGATAGGTAATGTAACTCAGGTGCGTTTAGTTCGTATTGATTTATTGTATTAATTTGCATACTAATAGTTGAACTAAGGGTACCTTAATTACTCCATAATGTTTCATCATTTCCACGACCTGTACCTAATGAACTAACCTACCATGCCATTTCATGTCATAAACATACACCATTACCGGGACTAAGTTTGATTTGACTCGGATATGATAACTCTACACCCTCGTACGAATTTCATCATGTTCTGACACCCTATCTATCTCCACAACAATTCAAATCTTCTCATATGATTTTCTCCCCGACCATTCCTTTCATCACATTCTCGTCCCCTCGTCGCCCTCATCCAACCTTCGCTGCCACCGATCGACTTTGCCTATGATGCCAAGAAGAGCCATGGTAGCCAATCGCCACGAACCAGAAACATACGCCAACCTGGAAGCCCTCCCAGAGTATGGAGAAACTAGAGATATTTTTAAGCAAGCAAGGTGGGAGCCATTTCTGAAGAAGTTCGATGGGTATAACGATGCAATCACACTCCAGTTTGCGCTGCATTTTGAGGGTGGGACCGCCAAGGTGGGAGAACTTGAGTTCGAGGTCACAAAGGAGTTCATTGCAGAGGAAATTCAATTTCCCACCATAGGCCAGAGGTGGATGAAGGGACAACTGGTTGATAAAAAGCTTTGTGCGCAGTTGTTGAAACCTCAGTACCGAGAGACAAAATGGTCCGAGGGAACGTAGCGGTCTTGGCTGGAACCACAGTGGGCTCAAGTGTTGGTCATCCTCCAGCGTTACCTAACGTGTGAGGGTCGATATACCATTATATTCCCCTGCCACGCCCGACTTCTGTTACACTTCACAGGTACTCCGCTGAACATACCCTTTTTCTTGTTAAAAAGTTTAAAAAGGATGGCCGAACAGGTCCAAAGGGCTAGTGAGTTTCGGGGGAGTTTATTTCACTTCGGTCTAGTTAAAATATTGATCACATATACATTGTCGAAAAAGCAAGAAACGTGGGACCTCTTCACGGTAAAAACCCTCTCCTGTGCCCAGTCTAAAGCTAGGAGTGTGAAGCCTGGTCCCCCACACAAAAAGTTGAACTCCAAGAAAAAGAAAGTCAAAACCCTGACTAAAGACCATGTTGGGGACCCTGAGCCCGAACCTCCAATTGATGACGAGGTAGAAACCAATACTGAAACTGGGAAGGCCACCACACCTACAGAGGTGAACATTGAAGTCCCGAGTTCTCCCCCAGTTGCCGAGAACATAATTGATGTGGAGGAACTAGTCGAGTCAACTGATAAGCCTAGGAGGAACCCGAAAAGAAAATGTAAAAACGTATTGTCGGGAATGGACAACTCGGTACCCAGTTACCCCCCACAAGAAAGATTGGAAAGTATAGATGGTCATGAGGAGGCCCCAGAGCCATCTGATATGACCTAGACTTTGTCCGAACTCATTCGAAAGAAACGTAAAACAAATCAGCAGGCCACTACACCCAAAGGAAATGTGCAGAATAAGTCCGTTCAAGTACCAACCGGTACCCCTGTTCAGATGCCAAGAGAGTTCACCCATGAACCCCATCTAGTTGACACTTCTGCACTCAGCCCAGCTCATCCAGATCCAATTGACAACTATGAACTCAACCCAAATCATAATTTTGATCCAGTTGATACTTATGAACACAACCAAGATGCATTCACTCCTGAATTCAGTTCAAACCATAATTCCGATAGATTTCACACCCCTGCTCAAAGTCCTGAAGAGCTCACGCATGCATCTAGTCCTTCACCACATCCAGGACAAGGTCAAACATTTGAAACCCACTGCGATATTTTCTCCAGTCGGTCCTTGAAACCAATGGTGGCGAAACTAGAGAGCAAGAACAACAGATTGAAGGAGAAGTTGCATGAGTACAGTGTATTGGACAGACATATTAAAACCGAAAACGAACTCCTGAAGCTCAGGGTAACTCACCTCTTGTCCAAATTTGAAAGGCTAAAGAAGAGGAATAAGGATATTTTCAAAAGGAACAGACAACTTCAGAGGATTGCTAGGAAGCATGTTATAATCAACAGGGTCCTTAAGAAAGAAATTAGGAATCTGAAGAAGCAGGAAATGCTACAAATGATGGTTGCAGCCGCTGCAACCCTATGATGGCTACCAGTTTTTGATTTTTGTTGCCCGAGGACAGGCAAGGACTTCAGTGTGGGGGCATGTTGGTCTCCGGTTTTGATCATGTTTTTTTGCCTATATTATATTCCACAGACCTCCATTTATATGTCAGTACCACCCTTTTGGCCTCGTTTTGACATAATTAACATCTCCCTACCATTCAATGGGGTCACTTAAGGTATCTTTGCATTTCAAGCTATTTTTATGCACTTTAATGCTTTAAATTGATATTGGAACTAATGTCGCTTGGGTTAGGTACCACTTCTATTTTTGGAACAGGATGCCGGTACCAGGTACCAACTCGTACCCATGGAGATACCAATGGAGCCGCTCAAGATCTGTGTATTATGGTCCGAATGGGAGACAGAGAGATTCGCATGACAGCTGGAGTCATCGCCCACAGGGTGCTTGAAGGCATAATGATAAAACTAGGTCAATTATTCTTCATCGTTCACACTTCGTGACACTACGTGTCACGAAGATGTGAAGTACGTTTTTAACTTGATTCCAAGACTATTTTCGGATCGAGGGAATCCGTTTGTTTTATGTATTGTTGCTTTAAGACTGTTATGAAGACAGGATATATAAAAACACAGGATCACTCCTGAGAACGGGTTGGACTATGTTATGTTATGGACACACATTTCTGAATCTAAAACTGTTGTTACGTTTTGTTACACGACTGTCATACGATTTGAGTATTCTCTTATGAGTTAATGGAACGTGAAGTTTATACAATGTTTGCGTAGCATGATTGAGTAGTGCTGGTTATTGCTTCCAATGTTTGTGCCGTTTGGTTGGGCCCACCAAACCGGTTCAAGTCGCTGTGTTACTCTGTTTCAGATTTAGTTCATTTCAGTGTTTTAGAACTTGCATACGAGGTAGCTTAACGTTCATAGATTTAGTTGTTTCAGTGTGTTAGCATTTGCTCATATGAATGGTATACCTACAGCTCATAGTGTGTCATCAATTTGGTTGTTTCAGAATCTTTTTTATCTATTCTTCAATTGAATCGTTCCAGCATACTGTTATTTTCTATGTTGATTGGTATTGAACACATAACTGATGCCTGTAGGGTTTAAGAGTATGAACGTGGTTTGTTTGGATTCTCATTTTTAGTTTGAGCATAACTTAGAGTGTGAATGATCTTTGCTTTGTTAGACAGTTAGTTACCCTGCTTACTTAGAACAGTTAGATCACAGTTAAATCAAAGGAAGCTTCCGGTACCAGTAGGTAGGGTAGTACTCTGTTTTCCTGTAGATAGCTTTAGATTGATTTTGATAACCAGATTAAATGCATTTGAGGAAACACTCTTCTGTCGTGGCTTGAATAGAAATGGCGATGATAGATGATTAAAAGTAGTGGTGGAATAAGCTTGTGAAATCATACTTATGAATGGAAATAGAAGCACCAGCATTTAAACACAAGACTGTTTTCTGTTGATGACTTAACTAGGAAATGCTAAGTTTCAAGATCGTCATTAAGATTCAAGTTCTCAGAGTGAGTTTATGTTTTCTTTTCAGGATAGCCTTTAGATAGGAATTAGCTTACCTGCACATACTGTGTATCAGCTCAAAGTTTACCAACCCTGGTTTGACAATTTAGTGTTTCAGGTCATTTAAATCTTCAATTTAGCAGCCTGACAGTTTGCTTGTTTACTTGCTTTAATAGGGTAGTTGCTTGCTTGTCTATTTTTATTTAATAGGGTAGTTGCTTGCTTGTTTATTTGCTTTAATAAGATAGTTGCTTATTGAATTTGAGTAGGTTAGTTAAAGTAGTTTGCTTATTAGGTAGATTAATTAGATAGTTTGCTTTTGCTTATTGTCATGATTGAGTTAATTTTCTTTAAATAGGGTTTTCAGTTGCTTTCTTAAGACTATCCATCGATCATTTGTTCAAAGGTTACTTAGGATAAATAGTTTAAGTTTCTTAGTAGGGTTTGATCATTAGTAGCCTTTGCTTGAATAGATTAGTTCTTAGATAGCCATTTCCTTAGTTAGAATATACTACCTCTAGCCTTTCTGCCTTGGCACATATAGTGCTATAACTCTAAGTTTACTTACACCGGGTTGACAATTTAATTGAGGGTTTTTAAGTGTTTTTTAGTGCATATAGAACACCCATCATTTTTGGCATCGTTGTCGGGGAGTTGTCTCAAGGTAAGAAATTCTTAGGAAATAGATCACTTCTAAACCCTAGAATTTGTTTTGTGGCCGGGGAACTTTAAGATGAGAGGTAAGAACCTGTGCATCTTCTATAGTAGGTTCCCCCAAACCCAATGGTAGTTTTTCCTTTTGTTTTTGTTTACTTTCATGAATAGACCTAGAGACCAAAAAGGTAGATACGTTAAATCCAAATCAGATCTTTTAACCAAGGTTCCTTCTGACCTTTTTGGGGGAAGGAACATTCCACTCATAAATTCCTCAAACCGATACCGAAAATTAGGAATTAGCTCAACCCAAAGAGCTAAAGTAGTCTATGAAGAGACTAAGACAGGAAGCATTATAGAACAAAAAATTGAAGCATCTGTAATAGTGGGACAGGAGACAAGACCACTCGAGCCTTCTGCATAACCAAACAATACAACCTTTGTTTTCTTACCACCATCAGGAGATCCTACCTTTGAAGACATCATAGACCTTGAACAGGTGAACACCTTGTTTGTTAATTTAGCCAACACAATTGTCTCTCAAATTGACACAAAAACTTTGGCACCAATAATCTCAACTGGCTCGAGTAGAGTCCTAGACACCCAAGCAGTAGGAAGACCTTCCCATCAGAGGGATACCTTGTTCTCTTCAAGAATAAAACCACTTAAGTACTCTCTTTTTGGAAACCAAACTAGTATGGATGATCGCGAGGATCACAACAATGTAAGACATGGGGAGGAAGAAGAAGTGCAAAACCAAACTGAAACTACCTTCGAGTTTCCAATTTTGGACACCACCCCAAATGTCAATATGAAAAATATTCCCCTCTTAGCACTGCCCACCTTTTACGGAAAAATAAGTGAAGATCCATATACCTTCCTATTTGAGTTTGACATCTTGTGTAGGAGCTACAACTACTTACAAGATGACCAGAAACTAAAACTCTTTCCTTCCACCCTCAAGGACTCTCCACTAAGATGGTTCATCGGGTTGGGAGAGTCCAGTATTAGGTCTTGGGAAGCCATGAAATATATATTTCTTAAGAAGTACCAAGTCTACTGCAAGACCAAAGAATATCATAACGATATTTTCAAAATCCAATAATTAGAAGATGAGAATCTCGAGGACTATATGGAACGGTTTGCATACATCTCCCAGAAGTCAAAATACCATGACCTCCCAGATGATGCAGTTAGGGATCTTTTCCTTAAGGTAATTTTAGAAGAATACCTAGATATGTTTAACCTGATGGCATCAAGTGACATCTCTCATAAACCGTTTGCTGAAATATGTGAAATGTGTAAGATTTACTCAAGGAGTAGAGATAAAACAGGAAAGAATGTTTGGGACCCTTATAATAGAAACTTAAAACCATTTAGTTCAGGTGGTATCACAAGAGAAGATATAGGGAACCTTTTAGAGAACTTCAAGATAGATATCTTAAGCACAATAGGTTCTCAGTTGGACACCCTAAAAATTCAAAAGAAATAAGAGGAGGAGAATGCAACAATGAGCATATATTGCCCAAGATGTAGGAGGAAGAATTCCTCAAGGGAATGCCCATTAGATAACATTTCAGTTTGTGGCTTCTGCACAGAAGACCATTCAACTAAAAAATGTCCATCATTTCCCAGTTTTTTATCCATCTATAGGAGTGGGGATCCCGGGGAATCCTCTTATGCACCTAGGAGGCCATGGAAGCCTAGGAACCAACCTACATACCCAGATCCACAATCTCAAGTTCCACCCTATTATCAACAACAACAACAGTGGAACTCATCAAGTTGGAAAAACTGGTCTACTCAGTACCAACATCCTTGGCTTAAAGGATGGAGAGGAGCACATAACCACGGGAACCCTCAAGCTCCACCTGTCCCTATTTCCAACCATCTGTATCCTCAGTTTCCATTGAACACTCTACAGCTTATGCCAGGTTTTGTTCCACCACCTTTACCTCCTATTCTACAACAACAACCACTACAATATCAAAATGCAAGCTCCCCAAGACTGATATTATTACCAGCACAACCAGTGCCCAATCCCAATAATAATCCCCCTCAACCTCTTCACAATGTTGAGATGCAGGCCTTCCCGACATATGTTATTACTCATGTTCCATTATAGGAGATTCAACTAAGATCGGGAAAAGTTTTGGATAGGCAGAGAACTTCGGTAGTCATCCAAGAAGAAGAAGAAGAAGAAACCACCAAACAAACTACGGATGACACCAGGTGGGAAGATGTTATTATTCCTAAGTACCAAGAACCCAAGCTTCCCCAAAATGAACCTTCACAAATTACGAAGGCCCCTCCTTATCCAGACAAATTAGTAATCGAGAAACCTATGACCCAACCAAAATTTGACATCTTGAATGAATTGAAGAATATTTGTGTCAATATTCCCCTGCTTCAAGCCATTAAGGATATTCCAATCTACAATAAGGTAGTCAAAGAATTGTGTATTAAGAAGCCAGGTAGGAAGCAGAAGGACCATCCCACAACACATTTGATAGGAGAACTTTATGAATACATATCAGAGCTATCGAAGCTAGAAAAATATGGGAACCCAGGAAACCCCATAGTGACCATAACCATTAATGAGGTCTCCATTGGAAACACTCTCATAGACGTAGGGGTAGCCATCAATGTTATGAACACTACTAACTTGGAGAAATTACAGTTACAACCTCTTCTTAGGCCTACCCCAACCATTTTGGAATTAGCATATAAGACCAGGGTCATACCTGAAGAAATTTTGGATGACATCATAGTTACTTTAGCCTCATGGGAGTACCCAGTAGACTTTCTTGTCATCCACTCAAAGGATCCTACCAAAGGCCATTTCGTCATTTTGGGAAGACCTTGGTTAGCCACAACCAATGCATTTATTGGTTGTAGAGAGGGAGAAATGACCATCTCGAATGGACTTTCTATCCAGAAGCTCACCATATACCCTCCATCTCAACCTATCATGGATAATATATGGTGGCTTGAATTTCCATATGCGAATGAGGACTGGGAAGAACCCGTATTGCCAAGTGACCATGCCTGGGAACTTCAGGAGCACACAACATAAAATGTGCTAAACCGGTTCATTTCTGCTATCACATGTGTTGATTTTCCACAATCGTTTCCCTAATTTGAGTACATGTTTGGGGAAGAATTTCAGGAACAATTAGACCCATCCATTTTGTCTTCAAAATATTTCATCTTCGAGATAGACGAGTCTGCCACATATTATACTATGCCCTACGAGATTAGTCCAGGGAAATTTTTACATATAAACTTCGGGCTAGATGCAGACCAACAAAAATAGTTAGTAAGTATTCTTAAAGAACAATCAAGAGCATTTGCATGGGAATACACTGACATGAAGTGTATACACCCTGACACATGTATCCATCACATATATACCCAGGGGGAAGTAACACCTGTTAGGAAACCCCAAAGAAGGATGAACCCAACACTTAAAGATTTAGTAAAGGAGGAGATCAAAAAATTAATAAATGTCAGATTTATTTATCCCATATCCGATAGTAAGTGGGTGTCCCCGCTTGTAGTGGTTCCAAAGAAAGTGACCAGGAAATGGAGAATTTGTGTTGATTTACGGGAGCTCAATAAAGCCACTCTGAAGGATTACTTTCTTCTTCCTTTCATCGACCAAGTTTTGGATACCCTGTTTGGAAATAAGTATTTCTCCTTTTTAGATGGGTACAATGGATACAATCAAGTTCTCATAGCACCCAAGGACAAGGACAAGACTACCTTTACTTGTCTGTTAAGCCCTAAATAGTGGCTCATTACCCCTTAATTTGGGCATATTACATTAGTAATGTTATTTTATTTATGTCGGCTTTAGTCCCTTAGTTGTAATTATACCTCCTAATATCCTATATATACCAAGGAGACATTTTCATTTGGAATCATCTTGTAATTGAACATTTATGTGGGCATAAGGAGGTTTCCCCATCAAAGAGGATTATTATCTAAATTCATCTCTTTTTTAAGGCATTGAGTACTTATTCTGAGGTTTTTCTATGCTATATTGATATTTGGTTCCTAACATATGGTATTGGAGCTCAAGGTCTTGGGGTTTTGCTGCTACATCTGAAACACCTTGGAATTTTCGCTATAAATTTTTTTCTTCAATGATTCAGAAGGAACGACTTGGGGGATATTTAGTAGATAGATGGAGGTACGTTGGGTTAAAATTTCATCCCCTGAGGCCTTATACTTTTGGAGATAGAACCTTTCTATGATAGGGTTATGGAATCATCCTGAATTGAGTCATTGCGGATTTTTCACTATAAATTTTTTTATGTAATGTTTCAGACCTTGAAATCTGGAGGCTATTCAAAGAAATTAGTAAGGTATCTTTGGTAACAATTTCAGCTTCTAGTTCATCTTACATTTGTAGATATACCCTGTGGAAGATAGGGTATCTGGATAGTCCTATTGACTAGTCTCAAGTAGGTGTTCTGGGTAAAAAAATCATAACTTCTTCCTAGAGTATCCAAATTGAGTGAGATTAGTTGCATTGGATAGTGGACAGACCATAGTAGTTCTTGTATGAGTTTCAGAATTTTATATCAATTATTTTGTGTGGGGCATGCTATACAAGTGAGATCTCTTGAAAAGGAAAAAAATCAGCAAGTTGTGGGGAAGTTACCGTAAATTCTATTTGGCACGTCCAATTTTGATCAAACCTATGGCATTGTAAAGAAGAAATATCAGAGACCTACAAACAATAAAATTTCATACTCAAAAGGGCCGAAATTTTGGAGATACAATAAAATGGATTGTATAGCAGAACCACCTCAAAATCAAGGTTTAAGGTGATACTTGGCCAACATGCCACCAAAAAAGGGAACTTCTAAACCAAACAAGCCTCTAGACAATCCTACTTGGACTCTTGATGAAGGTGAAGAAAGGTGTAGGGAAATAAATGATTTACAAAAGAAGACAATAACAAAAGATGAACTACAAGAGATGGAAGCTAAGTTGGAGACAAAGATGGATGGTTTAAAAGAGGAGATCATGGAAGGATTGAAAAATTTCGTAATAGAGAGGACACCTAAAAGTGAAAATGTATCCCATGAAATTCATGATGAGGACACAAGGAAGGTGAATAAAAAATGGAGAAACTCCAACTTTGGTTTGAAGACCAACCACGTTCCTAAGATTGATATGAGGAAGTTTGATGGCAAGGACCCTATCACATGGATACTTTAGATGGAGCAATCTTTGATCTACATAATGTTGCACATACACAAAAGGTACAAATTGCTTCTTTATATTTAGAACCCAATAAATTTGTATGGTATCGATGGCTTTGTTCTCGCAAATCACTCATCACTTGGACAATTTTCACGGAAGAAATGATAGCACACTATGAGGATACAAGGAGCAATACCTTCTTTAGCCAATTGATAAATCTCAAGCAAAAGGGTTCAGTTACATAGCACATGGAGAACTTCCAAAGATTGAATATAAAGGTAACAAATATTCCAGATGATCACTTGATTTATGTATTCATAGGAACTTTAAGAGATAACATTCAACATGAGGTTTGCCTTTGGGAACCCAAATCATTGGAGAATGAATTTAGGGTGGAAATAAATGTTGAAAGTAAAAATATGGCTATGGCTACTAGAATAATGTTCCTTCTTCTAAAACACCTCAACCTACAAGGTTGACACCTCAACAATTGGAGGAAAGAAAAGAAAAAGGTTTATGCTTTAACTGTGACAACAAGTACAGTAAGGGACATAAGTGTGGTGAGAAGAAATTATTCTACATAGATTGTGAAGAGGAAGAAGAACAAGAACAATCTCAAAATGAAAACGTAGAAGCATTTTCATTTGAAGACTTGACTCCCACGATATCGTGCAATGCATTGGATGGAATTATCACTCCTCAAACCCTCAAGATCGAAGGATAAATCAAAAAGAAAAAGGTAATAGTCCTAATTGATTCTGGAAGTACTCATAATTTCATTCACTATAAATTAGTGAAAGCTCTCAATTACTTTGTATATCCAGCACCAGAGTTTCAAGTAATGATTGCATATGGAGGAACTATCAATTGCTCAGGAAAATGCAATAAGATCAATCTTACTATGGGGGAATATGCATTGAACAGTCCAATGATTTCTATACCCATGGGTGGTGTTGATGTTGTACTAGAAATCCAATGGTTACAATCATTAGGAACAATGGCTTTTAATTTTTAAGAACTTTTCATGAAATTTTCATTGGAAGCAAAATAAATTGAGTTAAGAGGTATCACAGGGAAACCCGGTAAGGTGATAATATCTAATGGCATGAAAAAATTATTGAAAAAGGGGCATCAAGGTGTTATTGCACAACTATGCTCACTAGATGTTCAAATATCTAAGCCATTTATTCCTCTAGATCTCCAAGGGATCATTGATAAGCATTCAAAAGTATTTGAAGATATTCCCAAAAGTCTTCCACCCACTTGAAATCATGATCATTATATTCACCTAATTCCTGGGAGTGTTCCTCCTAACATCTGTCCATATAGATACCCTTATGCCTAGAAGAGTGAAATTGAGCACATGGTTGAATAAATGTTAGAGGTTGGCATTATTAGACCTAGCCAAGGTTCTTACTTTTCACTGGTGGTAATGGTATTCAAGAAATATGGCTCATGGCGTATGTGTCCAGATTATAGAGAGATCAACAAGATCACTATTAAAGATAAGTTTCCCATTCCCATCATTGATGAATTGTTATAAGAAATACATGGAACAATCTATTTCACAAAGTTGGATCTTTGTTCAGGGTATCATCAGATTAGAATGAAGGAAGAAGATATCCCAAAAACAACATTCCGAACTCATGAAGGCCATTATGAATTTTTGGTCATGCCTTTTGGCCTTACAAATGCACCTTCCAGATTCCAAGGGTTGATGAATTCCATTTTCAATCCCTTCCTTCGAAAATTTGTGTTAGTATTTTTGGATGATATACTAATCTATAGCAAGTCTTGGGAGGATCATGTGCGGCATGTTGACAAGGTGCTACAACTACTAAATGAGCAACAGCTATATGCCAAACCATCCAAATGCTTCTTTGGAGTGAAGAAGGTAGAGTATGTGGGTCATATTGTATCTCATGAAGGTGTCAAGATAGACCCTAACAAGATTAAGGCCATGATGGACTGGCCGATTCCCAAAACATTGAAGAATATTAGAGGAATTTTGGGTTTGACAGGTTACTACCACAAGTTTTTTCGACACTGTGAAAGAATAGCAGCACCTTTAACAACACTAACTAAGAAGGATGCATTTTCATGGACTCCAGAGGCAACTAAAGATTTTGAACAACTTAAAGAGATGATGTGCAAAGCTCATGTCTTGACCACTCCAAACTTCACAAAAACCTTTATTGTGGAATGTGATGCCTCAGGAAATGGAATTGGTGTTGTTATAATGCAAGAAGGAAGGCCTCTCACTTTTGAAAGTGGACCACTCAAGGGAAAGGACTTACACAAATCCATGTATGAGAAGGAAATGATGTCAATACTACATGCATTGAAGAAATGGCGTCCTTACCATTTTGAATATGCACTCTCAAGGAATGATGAATATTTTGAGGCCTTTCTCTGTGCTATCTCGATCATCCAACCCAATTGGATAATAGAAACAAGGGATGAATGGAAGAATGACGAAAAAGTGTGGACTCTCATTCAAATGTTGCAGTAGGATTCCAGTACATCATATACATTTACATGGAAAAATGATTCACTATGGTACAAATATCGCTTATATTTATGTAAGAAATCCCAACTCAAACAAAAGGTACTATTGGAATTGCACACCTCTCCAGTAGGAGGGCACTCAGGATTTTTAAAAACCTACCATAGGGTCAAGAAGGATTTTTTTGGGATGGCCTTAAAACTGATGTTCAAAGGTTTGTGGAAGAATGTTTGGTTTGCCAACAAAATAAGGTGGAAACAATTAAGACCCCAAGTCTTTAACAACCATTAGCCATCCCAAGTTAGCACTGGGAGGAGGTTTCCATGGATTTCATCACAGGGTTACCAAAGTCTGAAGGAAAGAGTGTCATCATGGTGATTCTTGATATACTGACCAAGTACACACACTTTTGTGCACTCTCTCATCCCTTCAAATCTAGTACAGTTTCCACCACATTCATGGAGACAATTCAAAAGCTACATGGTAGCCCAAAGATTATTGTAAGTGATAGAGATCCCATCTTCACTAGACATTTTTGGACAGAATTATTTTCTTGTTTGGGTACTCAATTGGCTCATAGATCATCCTATCATCCTCAATCTAATGGAAAAAACGAGATAGTGAAAAAATTTCTTGAAGGATACCTTTGTTTCTTTGTCTCTAATAAACAAACATAATGGTTCAAATGGTTACCCTTGGCAGAATGGCAGTATAACACTTCCTTTCATACTGCAACAAAAATGACACCATTTATGTCACTCTATGGATACCACCCTCCTTCCATCACTTCTTCTCTAAAATAAAAATCTAAGGTTCAAGTTGTGGAAGATCACATCGTGCATCAACAACAAGTTCTCCAAATATTAAAGGACAACCTAACCATGGCACAGAATCACATGAAACAACAAGAAGATCAACATCGTAGTGAAAGAAGTTTTGAAGCAGGGGATTGGATCTTTTTAAGACTACAACCATACAAACAAATGTCCCTCAAGCAAGCCAACAAGGATAATAAATTATCACCAAAGTACTATGTCCCTTATAATGTGTTGCAAAAGATTGGTACTATGGCATACAAATTGGAGTTTCCTGCATCTTCACGAGTACACCCAATTTTCCATGTTTCATGCTTAAACAAGGTTATAGGTGACAAGATCCAAGTTCAAACTATATTTCCAGAACTTGACGAGGAAGGAAAAATCACATTGGAGCCTAAAGCAGTCACTGACACAAGAATTCACTAGCTGAGGAATAGATCCATTTTAGAGTATCTCATTAAATGGAGGAAACTACCAACTGAAGATTCCACTTGGGAAGATGAGTCTTTTATATAGAATCATCCAGAGTTACTCAAGCATTGCGGACAACACTTGTTTCAAGGGGAGGGCATGTTAATCCCTAAATACTGTCTCATTACCCCTTAATTGGGGCATATTACATTAGTAATGTTATTTTATTTATGTCATCTTTAGTCCATTAGTTGTAATTATGCCTCCTAGTCTCCTATATATACCAAGGAGACATTTTCATTTGGAATCATCTTGTAATTGAACATTTATGTGGGCATAAGGAGGTTTCCCCCTCGAAGAGGCTTATTATCTGAATTTCTCTCTTTTCAAGGCATTGAGTACTTATTCTAAGGTTTTTCTATACTATATTGATATTTGGTTCCTAACATTCCTTGGGGTGCCTATGCCTATAGGGTTTTACCATTTGGATTGTGTAATGCTCCTGCCACATTTCAATGAGCAATACTAGGAATATTTGATGATCTTATTCATGATTGTGTGGAGGTCTACATGGATGACTTCATAGTTTATGGAAACACTTACTAGGAAGCCTTAGATAACTTAGAAAAAGTCTTTATCAGATGCCAAGAAATGAACCTGTCTCTAAGTCATGAAAAATATAAAATGTTGTTGATTGAAGGAGTGGTTCTAGGACATAATGTTTCATCTGAAGGGATAAAAGTCGATCCTGCAAATATTGAGGTCATTGTCAGACTTCCACCTCCCAAGACTCAGAAAGAGGTGAGAATCTTTCTTAGACATGCCAGATATTACCGACAATTTATTGAAAATTTTACAAAGATTGATGCACCTATGCTTGGATTGTTAGTATAAGATGTTGATTTTGTTTGGACCGAGCAATGTCAAATTGCCTTTGAAACTCTGAAAGCTAAGTTGTCTGTGGCACCAATTCTTAGAGGGGCCAATTGGACTCTCCCATTCCACATATCCACTGATGCCTCTAACACTACAATAGGAGGAGTATTAGGGCAGAAAGAAGACCAACAACCCTATGCCATTTATTTTGTGAGCAAGAACTTGTCCCCTACCGAGTTAAAATACATAGTTATCGAGAAAGAATTATTGGCAGTTTTTCATGATATTAACAAGTTTCGCCACTACATTACAGGTTACAAAGTGTTTGTGCATACAAATCATTTCACCATTAGATTCCTCATGAATAAACCCATAACTAATGGTCGAGTGACTAGGTGGCTCCTGCTATTGCAAGAGTTTAATATCACCATTCTTGACTGACCTAGAAAGGAGAATTTGGTAGACGATTTTCTTTCACAAATAAAAAATGAGGATGATGATATTCCTATAGATGATAGTTTCCGAGATGAGCACCTTTTTTCCCTCTCTGTGAATGCCCCGTGGTTTTCAGATATGGAAAATAATCTGGCTACTAGGAAGTTACTGTCTCATTTGTCACCTCATGAAAAGCATAAAATTATTACGCAAAGTGCTAATTACTCTTGTGTTGGTCATGACCTTTTTTGTACAGGTCCTGATTTGATTATTCGTAGATGTGTCCGAGAGGATGAGGTACCAGAAATACTACGAAGTTTTCATGATGGACCATGTGGTGGCCATTTTTCTGACAAACGTACAACATATAAGGTGCTACATTCAGGTTACTATTGGCCTAGCATTTTCAAAGATGTTGCCAAGTATGTGAGGAGTTGTGATAATTTCCAAAGGATAGGAAGACCTACGTCCACTGAATAAATTCCCTTGCGTGCTCAAGTTATGATAGAACCTTTCAAAAAGTGGGCCCTTGACTTTGTAGGACCAATCTTGCCCATGTCCCTTAAGAAGAACTATATTTTGGCTTGTACAGACTATGTCACCAAGTCGGTAGAGGAAAAATCCCTATTTAGGGCTACAGAAAAATTCCTTGTCGAATTCATATATGAAGACATATTTACCCACTTCGGTGTCCCTCATGAAATTTTTACAGACCAGGGCACTCAATTCACTTCTAAGTTGATGAGAGAGCTAACAGGGAAATATGGGATTAAACACTGTAAATCTTCTCCATACCACTCGCAAGCTAATGGTCAGGTAGAGTATACAAACAAGGTTTTGGAAGCTATCTTAACCAAGACAGTTCAATTACATCACCGGGATTGGGATGATAGGCTTCCAGAGGCTTTGTGGGCTTACTGGACCACCTAGAGAAACACCACCAGACATACCCCTTATGAGCTAGTGTATGGGAAACAAGTAATTCTACCAATAGAATTCCAAGTGAGGATCTTTCGTATTTTCGCAGAATTGGGATTAAAATTAGATGAGGCTCAGAAACAACGAGCCCTACAATTGAATGAGTTGGATGAGATCAGGAAAGATGCCATCCAATGAAAAATATTAGTCCAAAACAAGAGGAGCAGGTGGCATGACAAGTTTGTTAAGAAGAAACACTTCCAACCTAGTGACTGGGCTCTGTTGTTTGATTCTCGATTTAGAACCTTCAAAGAAAAACTCACCACCCAGTGGTTGGGTCCTTACAAGGTAGTCAATATATATTACAATGGAGCTGTGAAAATCAAAACAATTGATGATGGACAAGTCTCCTTTGTAGTAAATGGACACCGACTCAAATTTTATCATAAGCCCATTTCCAAGGAAGACTTTCTACAAGTCATGTCAACTGACAAGGCATTGTCCTTAGTAGATGGGGAAGTCCCCCCTTGTTCTTGAATGTTTTATGAATTCTCTTTTGTACATATGTAAATAATTTTGAATTTTGTTAATAAGAAATTCTAGAGACTTTTGTAGGTATTTATTTCACCAGGAGTAGACAGTTTCAAGGAAATATAAAAGAAGGATTTTTCTTCAAAAATTTGCTATATTTGAACCCTGTTGTCTGCTAAGCATCAAATGAATAATGACTTGCTATATCTAGACATATTTTTGAAAATATTTTCATCTTCTCTTTTTCTTAAGGCATTCTAAAAAGAAGTTGCTCTTGAAAATCTTCACTACTATATAAGGTAGTGACACCATAACCATCAAGCTTAGAGGTCTCTCGTACAATTTTCCCAAGAAACCTGAGTAAGTGAGTAAAGTATCTTTATTAAAAAGTAACAAGGAGTTCTTATGAGTGGTTAGTCATGGAAACATCACAATAACTTACAAAAGAAGAAAGTGAGTCGAGCCTAGAGATACCTTTCTATTCTTTCTCAATGGTACCATCCACTCCACATTAAATAGCTTGATTATATCATATCTTTATATAGGCCATGTCTACTTAAGTACCACTTACATCATGACAATCACTAAGGATTATAACGAAAAGTCATCCTCTAACATAAATACCATCCCAATTGAAAAAAAAAAAAAAAAAAGTTGTTTTTAGAGTTGTCCCCCCATCTTCTTGCATAAAGAAATATTATACTAAAATATTAAAAGATGGAGGGACAGTCTCTAAGGGTGTAAGAGGCTAACCCACTGGGATATTGAATAGGTCTGCTGACAGTGAATATCAGCTTGTGGTATGACTAAGTAAACCCATCGGAGTAGTGAACAAGCTTGCTGGCAACGAGGCATTCTACCTAGCGAGGATGGTAATCTGAAAAAAAATAAAAAATAAATTTAAACTTGTCCTGATGTACGACATTACTTGTAGACAAAGATGACAAGAAGTATGTATGGTTAATTTAAGGTTAATGAACTCCATAAACTTGCCATTGGGAACTAACTTTGATACTATCTTGAAACTCTCTTTCCTACCTCTTCTTATATATATATATATATATATATATATATATATATATATATAGGATCTCGTATCCTATAGGTGGGGCCATATTTTAACCATCTCGTCAGACCAATCTATGAAATTTATCTCTACACTTAACAAGCTGTAAATGTTTGGCTACTGGGAGAACTGATTAGTTTCCTATATTTTTGATTGTGAGGTGTCACAATACTTAGGTGTGGGGGAGGGGTTCATGAGTTGACAAATGATCATTGCCTAAAGAAGTAAATATTTGTAAAAATTTATTTATTGTTTTCATGATACAGGTTATTACATCAACAGTCATTTTATTTTTGAAATGCTAAATCCCCTGTGTGATATAAATTGATGTACATATCCTTAACATACCCCTTTATTGGTTTATTTTCGTTACAGGTTGTTCATTGTAGGATTGAAATTACATGTCTTATGCGAGTGCATTGAGTAAGCATGGTGGAAAATCAATAATAATGGAACACTTTGCCTCTGCTCCTAATCACTGTGACTGTCAAAACCATTCCAATATTGCAGGCTATCCAATACAGGAGGTAAAAATGCATTTAGCACAGAGGTACCATATGGAGTTCCATATGGAGTGTTGTATGAAGTGTCTTATGAAGTGTCTTATGAGGTGTCGTATGAAGTTCCTTATGAGGTGTTGAACGAAGTACCATATGAAAATATACACCAGTAACTGTCACAATTTCAGGTAACCAAGAATTAATGGCATTTAATTGAATTGGTTCATGGCAATCAAGATCGAATGATGCAAACCTTAGACATTTTCATGATCAAATGTCTAGATCAAAAGACTTGGACATTGATCTAACTTTGTATCATTAAGATTTCCCCCAAAAAAACATGCCTTCAAATTCGAATTCACTCACACATGGAAACTCGTGCATGCATGTGTGCAACCAATTCCACCCAAGGCGCACTTAAAAATGGAATTGGGTTATCCCATTATTCCTCACACTCACCTCTGCTCATTCCAATTCACCTCTACTCATCTGCGTTCGCCCATGTTTTTAAACATGCTCAGCCTTTGTTCATTTTGTTTCTTTGTTCAGTTGCGCTTAGCCTTTGCACAATCGTGCCCTTCCTTGGCCCGGTTGCACCCTTTCTCTGTGAATTTATCCTTTTGACCATTCCTTCATGCCATCACTATGCCAAAAAGGTATGATCCCTCTTCCTACATAGACCTCTTCGTCATCCCTGAGTTTGCATAGTGCAGGGAAGTATTTTTGCACGCAGGATGAGGGTCATTTTTGTCCCACTTGCAGGGCCACAAAGATGGCATATCAATGCAATTTGACCTCGGTTTTGATGGGAAGACAACGCGCGTGGGGTCTCTCACCTTTGGGGTCTCAAAGAAATCCATATCCGCAACCATGAAGCTTCCAAGAGTGGGGATAGATGGTTTAAAAACCCCCAAATTACTACGATCAAGCTATAACAGAGTTTTTAAACCAAAATTATAGAACATCTATGGAGCTAAAGGATACTCCAAGGAGTGGATAAAAGAGGAGCTAATCAACCCTCTCATATTCATCACCAGGCTGATCACATGTGAAGGTAGATATGCTACCTTTAAAGCATGTCACTTTTGATTGTTATCCCACTTTCAGTTCAATAGACCATTGAATTTTCCCTTCTACTTTTTAAAGAGATTGGAGAATATGTCCTCTCAAGTGAGGAAGAATGTAACCAATCCCCACAACAACCTATTTCACCATGGCCTTATCAAACTCTTTGTTTTCACCGAATTGGAAAAACAGGGGCAAACTTGGGATGAGTTCATTTACCAATTTACAAACCCTCACTTGACAATCAAGACTAGCAAAAAGACACTTGGTCTAAGGACTATTTCCCCATCCAAACCTCATTCTCCGAGGACTCCAAACCCTCCTGCACAAAACATTTCTTTATCAGAACAAAATTCCAAGAAGCTTGTTGAAACCCCTGCATCCTCATCAGGTAAAAAGACCAAGAGTAAATATCAGAGAAATCCTATTGCTAATCTTAATATGCCTTCAATATCTCTTGATCCTACACCCAAAAATATACAAGAAGTGATTCAACAAGACTTTCCTACAGTTCACACAAATAGGAGAGGAGCTAATCGGTTTGATAGAGGACCCTTTTGAAAGAGTACCAAGAGCACAAGAGGAAAACCTTATGCAAAATCCCTAACCACTCTAGACCCTATCCAAGTGTCCTCCGATCTTGAGAGTCCTCACAAAAGACTTAGGGAATTATTTGCAGATGAATTGAAGCATCAAAGGAAGAGAAAATCCGAACCTACTTCTCCTCATCAACCCCCTATTACTCCTACCTCACCAATGCCTACCCCAGATCCTAAGAATGATAGGATTTCTACATCTTTCAAGGGATATAAGCCTTCCTCTGAGATATTTGATCCTGCTTCAGCCATGGAGAAATGAAAACAAGAGAATTTCCAGCTGTCACAACAATTGGAAGATAGGAATACTATGGACACGCATATCCACCATGATAATGCAATCCTCCAAGCAAAGGTAAATTCCCTTCAAAGGTTGGTTGGCGAGATGACCAAAGCCAACCACAAACTTAGGGCACAATGGAAGCAACACAAGAGGCATAAGACAAAATATTCACGGCAAGACGGAGAAGCTTCTAAAGCTGATCCTCCTCAGCAAGCTTAGTCATGAAGGGAAAAAAAATTTTGTTTGCAGTGGGACCTGCAAAATCTTAGGTGTGGGGCTAATGTTGGGCCCGTGATATGGTTAATTTAATGACGATAATTAGATCCTTTTTGGCCGAATATGTATATGTATTTTCCTGTTTTGAAGAGTTTTGAAGAGATTTTGTGTTAAATCGCCATGATTCATACCAGGTATGCATGATTCATGTTTTATGATGATTGTGAGTGTAATTCAACATGTTTTAATGATTTCAAGAAACTAATTCGCATTTTGTGTGTCATAGGGTAAAATCGCAACTCGTTTTTGCATCCGGCACTCTGTCCAGTACTCCATCCAGCACTCAATCCGGTACTCCATCCGGCACTCTGCCCGACACTCCGTCCTACACTAAAACCATGGGCGATTTGGCGGTTATCATATTGGCAGCCAGCAATGGGCGAATCCAAGACATGGGTTTTTCTTGTGCTTGTGGCCTCCATCTACTGAGCTTCTAACAACTCGATTTGGGTTGTTATGCTGGGCGATTATTGGATCGCCTTGTTTCTAGAAGCCACCGACAGTTAGGATGCATTGAATGTGATTTGTTGTTTTTAGAGGAGGTCGACACTTCCAGTGGTCAACCCCTCAGCTTGTAAATCTATAAATACCACCTCAGTGGTCAAACAAATGGGTGTTAGAGAGAAAAAGATAGTTCAACTTTGTTTTGCTATTTTTCAAACACATTTTGCTAAGACTGTGTAAAACTGCATTTCTTATTTTAACATTGAATTCGTGTTGTTGAGCTCATGGTTCATCTTTGAAGAGTAGCCATGACTTGTTGGGGGGCCCACCAGCAGTCTGGGTGAATATCTAATTAGTTTGCTTGTGAATTGAATAATGTAGTCGTCATTTTATTTATTTCCTGTACATGAGTTTTCATTATGCTTCTTTGTTGTATAAATTGTTGTTTATAATTTAATTGTTTTAGTTCAGTTTTGCAGGTTATTGTGGAGGCTAGTGTTAGTATGCAATGATCTCTTAGTTGATAGGGAATGAACTTGCAAGTTCTTAGCTACTAACCATGTGTATCATTAGATGATAGTTAGATTTTTCATATGCTGAAATAGACTTTTAAAACAAAGTTAAAACATAGTTTCTAGTTCATGGTTTCTTTGGCAAGCTTCGGTGGATGGATAGTTGTTAGTTTGCTTATCTATTTTTTTTTAGTTTTTCTCATTTAATTTTTAGTTAGTTTGCTTATTTAATTTCTTGTCATATGCTGAAATAGGATTTAATTTCTATTTTATGAGTATTTTCCATTTGCAATTTAATTTGTAAAAATAGAATTAGTTTAGTTTATTTCATGTAATTTCCTTTTCTAGATTTAGGTTGCAATTTTAATTCAAAGTTGATTAGTGAGTTTGGTTTTCAGTTATGAATCTAAGTAGTATGAATTTTCTTAATTAGCATAAAATGCAATTGAATTTACTAGAATAATGTTTTTATACTGTTGATGATTAATGCATGATTGAATAATCACATGGATATGCAGGATAGTTGATGTTTCTTCTATAATGGCTAAGTTCTCATTGGATTGCCTAATTCATACTTTTCACTTTGTTATTGAAGTCAATATTGAGGTTATCCCTCTTGAGTTATCGTTAATTGTTAAGTGCCATCATGATATCATAAGACACCGGAGACATAACCATCAACACTATATTTGAGTTTTCTTTCTTTTGTAGATTAGAGAATAGTATTCTTGCTTTGGTAGATTAAAGAATAGTTTCCTTATCGTAGAATAAAGAGTAGTTGTTGATGCTTTGAGTTTTGTAGATAAAGATTTCCTTTTATAAATTAGAAGTCATTGTGAAGTTTAATTTAAGAATAGAGTTCACTTGTTTATTATCTTGATTAGTTTCTTATTGAGTCATCTTGATTAGTTTACTTGTTGTAGAAGTTATCATAGGTTATTTAGTTGATTGCTTACTTGTTTACTTGCTTTAATGGGGTAGTTTCTTGCTTGTCTATTTCATTTTAATAGGGTAGTTGCTTGCTTATTTATTTTCTTTAATAGGATAGTTGCTTAATGAATTTGAGTAGGTTAATTAAAGTAGTTTGCTTATTAGGTAGATTAATTATATAGTTTTCTTTTGCTTATTGTCATGATTGAGTTAATTTGCTTTAAATATGGTTTTCATTTGCTTTCTTAAGACTATCCATCGATCCTTTGTTCAAAGGTTACTTAGGATAAATAGTTTAAGTTTCTTAGTAGGGTTTGATCATTAGTAGCCTTTGCTTGAATAGATTATTTCTCAGATAGCCATTTCCTTAGTTAGAATATACTACCTCTAGCCTTTCTGCCTTGGCACATATAGTGCTACAACTCTAAGTTTACTTAACCAGGATTGCCAATTTAATTGAGGGTTTTTAAGTGTTTTTTAGTGCATATAGAACACCCATCACTTGTCCACCATGGATTGGAGAAGGATGTCATTACCAGTTTATGGGTCTCTTCTCTGACCCTACATTAAAGTAACTTCACCTCTTCAGGGCCATGGGCCCTAGCTAAGTAGGTAGGTTATTTTCTTCCCTTGCATTTGCATTTTCTTGCTCATGGTAGTTTAGTTGCATTTACTTATTTGTATGCATATCTCATTTTTATTTTCTCTACTTGCATTATTGCATACTTTTTATGATCATTTTCTTTAATAATATTACATGTTAGTTTGATTTTTTTGAAAAAATGCAAAATTTTCTCATATATATTAGTTGAAATTTGAATTTTTGATCATATGGACAAAGGGTGAGTGAGCCACCCTCGATATCCGACATTTTGTTTATTTCAATGTGTTTAGGAATATGTCTCACCAAGAGATGTTGAGGTTCTCATGTACTCTATGGTGAGTACATGTCCCTGAGTAAGAGACGTATGTTATCCCCCATTCCTAGGGATAACTAAGGAGATGATGTATTGAGGCCTTTAGGTTGCATACATGGAGTATCGAGAGGTATATGAGTAGGCAAGGGTCCCTGTCATACCACACATCACCATCTGATCATTGACAACTGCATCCACCACACCCATCTTAGCCCACAAAGGACAACAGTCCTTGCTTCATGACATAACAACGCTGGTGTCGTGGTAAGTGTCAATTTAATATTTGAATCATTTGAACATGTTCCAAATGATCCTTTCTTGATTTTTAAAATATCTGCTTGGAAATTATACCTTTTTCCTCATTTCACCTTGGTGGTTGATATGTTGTCCTAGAAAGCACTACTTCTTGTGCACTGAAAGTCGACGGTGGTACATCCATTGGTTGACTCAATTCCATCGGCACTTCGATGAAATTTGATTATTAGTTTCATCGGTATAACGGGGTTGGATATCCGAAAAAAATATTGATGTTGTATATCCGACACACTATTGTCGGTTATGCTGACGACCCTAAGGACCAAAATCTCATCAAAATCAACCATTATTTCTGGCAGATACACATCGAAAGTCTGACGTAACTACATGCCGCATATGCAACATCCATACAGTAGATCTAACAGATATTACTATCGGACCTGACGTCGTATATCCTACTCTCATGTCTGTCAGATATGCGATGTCTATACAATAGATTCGACATAGGTGTTATACCTACGATAGATATTTTAATTGCATCCACCCTACCATCTCATGACTTGGATTATGTTTCCCCATTTTGTGGAAAATAATCTAGTGGTTATCCTTATTAACCCAACTACGTGTCCACTAGAGATTCCATTGAAATTATAACACCATATCAATATAAATTTGTGGTGGAAGTCTACTTGCATTATAAATTGGAAATATATATATATGATCCATCTACATAAGGAGATGAAATTTTTCATTGAGGATTTAAATAACTTACAATGTTCTATGTGACTACTCAAAATGTGCATGTTAATTCTAGACTTTCACCTGATCCCATTGCAAGACTATTAACAAATTCTACCTGAATCAAACAAAGAAAAATAAAATAAAGACATCAATTGTTCCTACTCAAGTCATGTTCCTTGTTACTGCAAGAAGAAGACTTGGCTTCTTCCAAGTTTTCATCTCAACATTTTTTAAGCTATTGATAAAACAAGCTTTCACATCAAACATCTTCTTTCAACTTCTTCGTATATAACATTGTTTTATCTCTATAACCAAGATGAAAATCCAAGCTACAAATCCCATTCCATAAGCTTAGCTACAACATATCAAAAATTCAGCTACTTCAAGGCATTATAATACTTCACAAGCAGATCTCATTACTCTTTATGTCCTTTCAGAATTATTCTCTTTTATATATTCCACTGTACATATGAGTTGCAGATCACAGTTGAAGATCACAATTGTAGATCCTAGCTGCTATTTCTGGTTGCAGATCCTTGATCTTCTACATTCTTCAACTCTTCAACATTCTACAAGGATATTTTGGCTTTAGAATTCAAAATTTTGTCATTCTATATAACTCAAAATTGGGGTATTACTTTCCCCTCTTTGTTATTTTGGCATTGTTCTCGGTGAATATACAAAAGAAGAATACTTGGTTTCTTCCAAGTTTCCATATCAACATTTTTTAAGCTGCTGACAAAACAAGCTTTCACATCAGACATCTTCTTTTTAGCTTCTTGGTCTATAGCATTGTTGTATCTCTATAACCAAGTTGCAAATCCAAGTTGTAGATCCCATTCTAGAAGCTTAGCTACAACATATCACAAATTCATCTACTTCAAGGCATTATCATAATTCATAATCATATATCATTACTCTTTATATACTTTCATAAGTATTCTCTTTTATATATTTCGTTGTACATATGAGTTGTAGATCACAACTACAGATCCTAACTGCTACTTCCAGCTGCAGATCCCTTATCTCCTACATTCTTCAACTCTTTAGCATTCTACAAGGATATTTTGACTTCAAAATTCATCATTCTAGAATTCTATAACTCAAAATTGGGCTATTACTTTCACCTACCCCTTATTTTGGCACTTTCCTTGGTGCATATAAACAAGAAGAAGTCTTGGTTGCTTCCAAATTTTCATCTCAACATTTTTTAATCCGCTGACAAAACAATCTTTCACATCAGACATATTCTTTTCAGTTTCTTGGTCTATAGCATTGCGTTATCTCTATAACCAAGCTGCAGATCCAAACTATAGATCCCATTCCAGAATCTTAGCTACAACATATCACAAATTCAACTACTTCAAGGCATTATCATACTTCACAAGCAGATCTCATTACTCTTTCTCTCCCTTCAAAAGTATTCTCTTTATATATTCCATTGTACATATGAGATGTAGATCATAGCTACAGATCCTAGCTGCTACTTCCGGTTGTGGATCTATGATTTTCTACATTCTTCAACTCTTCAACATTCTTCAACTCTTCAAAATTCTACAAGGATATTTTGGCTTTCTAATTCAACATTATGGAATTCTATAACTCAAAATTGGGGTATTACTTTCCCCTCCCCCTTATTTTGGCATTTTCCTCAGTGCATATACAAAATACAAATATTTGGTTGCTTCAAAGTTTCCATCTCAACATTTTTTAAGCCGCTGACAAAACAAGCTTTCACATTAGACATCTTCTTTCATCTTCTTGGTCTATAACCTTTATTTATCTCTATAACCAAGCTGTAGATCCAAGCTTCATATCCCATTCCATAAGCTTAGCTACAACATATCACAAATTCAGCTACTTCACGACATTATCATACTTCACAAGCAGATCTGATTACTCTTTATGTCCTTTCAAAAGTATTCTCTTTTATATATTCCACTGTACATATGAGCTGTAGATTTTAGCTGCTACTTCTGGCTTCAGATCCCTTATCTTCTACATTATTCAACTCTTCAATATTCTACAAAGATATTTTGGCTTCGTAATTCAACATTTTGGCATTCTATAACACACTCCATTTTTTCTAGATGGTCTCTCCCATGACCATTGGTTTGTATGTTTCCAAATGTTGCTTAGGTACACATACATTTATTTTATTTTCTTAATTCATTTGATGTATTACAGTTTAATTATTACTTCCTATGCAAAGTTATCTTGTTGTCCAGTGGTCTAGCCAAACCTTAAGTTGGGGGGATTTTCCTTCTGTCAATATTTTTGTCCATATAAAGGACTTTAAACCTTTTTCCTATCCTTTTTTTTCAATAATATCATGACGAATGTTCCAGTTCCTTGAATGATTATAATTTCATATCTTATGCATGCATAATCATAATGACATATCCCACGCATGTTTATAATTCAAGATCAAACCTTACCCTTGATTTGAAATTAAAGGAATTCACACATGAAAAGGAATCAATTGGCTTCATTCCTTGTGTCTTTCCTCATTTCAAGTTATTCCTTGCTACAAATTCCACAATGGTTCCCAATTTATCTTATTTATTACCACTTGAGTCATTCTGATGGGAGGACCCCCAATCCACCATGAACCCATAGGTATTGCGGTGGTGTATCAACATGATCAAACAACCACAATATTTCAACGAGTGGGTTGGTTGGGGTGTTTTCAGTGATTGTAGGGATTTGACATTAAAATTTCCATTGAATTCGCCCAAGGTCTACATGGTTTCATGGCTAGAGTCATGGGTATCAAAATTCCAGTGATTGATGATTCTATTGCAAGAGTAACATGATTAGCTGTTGATGGGGAGAGATGGCTTAATTGTTGGATTAATGAGAGGGGGGGGTGAATCAGTAATAGAGAAATTTAATCCTTTTTCTCCAAAAATACAAGTGTTATATCAATGTAGCATTATCATCCAATAGTTACAAAATAAATAAACAATGAACAAATGAGCAATCACACACATACACAGTACACCCATCACTTCACTTTATTATTTACCTTCTAAAATCTCTCAAACCACTTTCCTTATTTTAGGTACTTCTCCATTAACTTTATTATTTAAATAATTTCTTTTGCATCCTCTTTGACTTATAGTACACTCATCACTTCACTTTATTATTTAAATAATTTCTTCTTTGCAAACACTTTGACTACTTTGACATTTTAGGGATTCTAGATGACTCATGAGGGTTCTCCAACTTCACATGGACATAACTCTCTAACCATGAAGATTTATGTGACGTTCCAAATACCACCGGAAATGGAATGACATGTACTATCCATATAGAATAGTCTTACCTACAAATATATCAAAACTCATACCATTATCCATCAAACAAAATTGGGTCAATTACCCAAACCTTTGTGATACCAGACTTTCTTTAAGGGTTGACATCAATGAAAACCAACCCAATTAATAAACATTATCCCCCTTTGGAATTTATGGAAACACTATGATGCAATACTGAAGTCACGTAATGAAATACTTAAGTCATATCACTCATGCTCCCCCTATGACCATCGCTCCCCCTAGAACCATGCCTATGTGTTCTGCATCTGATAATTCTCTCCCCCTTTGTCATCAATGGAAAAGGTATCTTTCCATCTAGGGTTGCTCCCCTAACTAAATTGTCCCTGGGGATACTCCCCCTGATTGAATTCTTCCTGAAACTGATCTCCGGGCTTGAATTTTCCTCTTTGTGGTGCTTCATCATGTAAATCTAAGACATATAAGATAAGAATTCAAAAGAATTTATTTTGGAGTAGAAATAACTCTAAGTCTCTGGCGAATATACTCAAAGGTTTCCCATGGAAGCGGTTTTGTAAAGATGTCAGCCACTTGTTCTTTTGTGCCCACATGTTCAACTCTGATGTTATTTTCTACAACATGTTCTCATAGAAAGTGATACTTGATTGGAATGTGCTTCATATTGGAGTGCATCATCAGGTTCTTTGAGATACTGATGACACTTGTATTATCACAATAGATTGGAATGGGCTCATCATACTCAACCTGTATATCTGTCAAAGTTTGTTTCATCCATAGAATCCATGTAAAACATGTTGCTTCTGCAATATAATCTTCCTCGACTGTAAATAAAGATATTGATGATTGTTTCTTTCTTAGCCATGATACTAAAGACTCACCCAAGTAGAACGTTGCTCCACTGGTGCTTCGTCGGTCATCAATGCAACCTTCCCAATCTGTATCTATGTAGGCAATAAGTGATAGATCCTTTCCTTTTGGATACCATAATCGAAACTCTTATGTTCCTTTGAGATATTTGAAAATCCTCTTCACTGCTAATACATGTGATTCCTTTGGTGCTTCTTGAAATCATGCCACCTATCCAACTGCCTGCATTACATATGGTCTGGATGCTATCACATATAGTATGCTACCAATCATTGACTTGTATTTCCTCTGATCTGTAGACTTTGAATCATCATCTTTTCTCAACTTGCAACTGGTTTGCATGGGAGTGATAACTGGTTTGCAATCTTCCATTCCAAACCTCTTTATCATTTCTCTTATATACTTGGTTTGAGAAATAAAAATTTCTTGGTTGCTTTGACATATCTAAAGTCCCAAAAAGAAGGATAGTTCTCCAAGTAATGACATTTCAAATTTATTCTCCATATCCTTTGCAAATTTATGGCCTAACCTGTCATCATCACTACCAAAAATAATATCATCAACGTAAACTTCAATTAATAAAATACTATCCCAACTTACCTTGACGTAGAGGTTGTTGTCTGCACTTCCTTTTATGAACCCTGCCTGCTGTAGATATTTATCCAGTCTAGAGTAACACGCTCTAGGAGCCTGTTTCAGACCATATAGGGCCTTCTTTAATTTACCCACATAATCTGTGTTCTCTAACAACTAAAATCCTTCTGGTTGTTCAATGTATGCTTCTTCTTCAAGTACCCCATTCAGAAAAGATGATTTTACGCCCATCTGATACACTTTAATATTTTTGGAGCATGCATAAGATAAAATCAATCAGATTGCTTCCATTCTGGCAACTGGGGAAAATGTCTCTTCAAAGTCAATTCCTTCAACCTATGCATATCCTTTACATACCAATCTAGATTTGTTCCTTGTAACCTGTCCATCTTCATTCAATTTATTCTTGTATACCCACTTTGTGTCGATCACATTCTTATCCTTTGGTCTTGGAACCAATTCCCAAGTGTCATTTTTCTCTATTTGATCCAATTCTTCATCCATGGCCTTATTCCAAAATTCATCCTTGCTGGCCTCTTCAAAACAGGTTGGTTCAATCGTAGATAGAGTGCTAGGTGCATTTGTTTTGGTAAACGCATTCTTCTTCTAGTCTCAACTCCTACATATTTGTTTCCGATAATCTGATATGAAGGATGATTCTTATGTACTCGTCTGCTAGGTGTCTTTGGAGGCACTTGCTGAACTTTCACTTCTGCTTTTGTCAGATCCTCTTCATATTCCCCTTCTTTTTCATCTTATGTTTCTTCTTCGTAAAGTTGTTCCATTGATTCATTTTCTTCTTCCTTTAATTCTTGTCTACCTGTTTCATCAATTGTAACGTTGATGCTTTCCACAACTTTGTTCAATCTCAGGTTGTAACACTTGTATGCTTTCCTTGTAATTGAGTAACCAACAAGTACTCCTTTGTCCACATGAGAGTCAAACTTTCCCATTCTTCCATATTCTCTTTTGATGTAGCATTTGCTCCCAAAAAATGTGAAGTTCTTCACATTTGTTGGTCTTCCTTTCCATAGCTTGTAGGGAGTTTTGTCAGTATTGTTTCTGAGAATTACTTTGTTTTGAATGTGAACTGTTGTATGCACATCTCGTGTCCAAAAAAATCCATCAATTTGGAATCCATTAGCAATGTTCGAGCCATTTTTTGTATTGTCATGTTCTTTCTTTCAACAAATCCATTCTGTTGAGGTGTCCTAGCAATGGAGAATTGTATTTTTATCCATGACTGTTGCAGTAGTCCATAAATTCCTTTGAAGTGAACTCTCCTCCATTATCATATCTCAAGCATTTGATTTTTGAATCCATTTCATTTTCAACCATTTCCTTGTAGATATTGAAGTTTTCAAAAGCTTCTGACTTGTTCTTGAGAAAGAAAACTGTAACGACCCCTTCGTTACGTCTCTAAACAGCGAAGTACAATAGGAAATTTTTTTCTTTTCTTTTAGTTTGGTTCCATGAAGAAATAAGGAATTAACCACGTCACATAATTCATACCAATGCAAAAACACATGACATCATAA
>ML778970.1:269557-304548 GCA_009831015.1 Picea engelmannii
ATAGTAAAACATCATGTCATCAATCATGACGCATCATCATCAAGGTTAAGTGGTTCATCATCATAAAAATCCAGATCACTTGCGAGCAAGTGTCCTCAAAGAATAAGTTTTGTCAGTGCGCCAGAGCGGGATGTTACAAAAACTACAGTCATTCTTGTATAATCATCAAATAATAACATAAAGTATTTCTCACCTTTTAAACCCTTTGTTGTAGTTGGTCCAACTAGATCAATATGCACAATTTCCAGTGGTCTTGTCATTGAACATTCCTTTGATTTGAACCTGGTCTTTGTTTTCTTTCCTTGTTGACAATGCTTGCATAAAGTGTTGGTTGGTTTCGTGATCTGGGGCATTTCTTTGACTTCTTCTCTTTTGTTGACTTTGACAAGGTTATCAAAATGTATGTGACTCATTCTTCTCTACCATGTCCAACTTTTATATTCATTTCCTCAACAATAGTTTTCATTTCCAATTTCACTTAACACATATATGTTGCTTGAAGTTCTCGCAGTTGTAGCAATCAATTTTCCTGAACCTTCTTTTATTATCTCGCACTTTTGTGAATCAAAAGAAACCTTATGACCTTGGTCACACATTTGACTCACACTTAGAAGATTATGTTCATATCTTCTACTAGTAGAACATTTTCTTCCTTGTTATTCTTGTTCCCAATTCTGACTGTGCCTTTTCCAATGATTTTAGCTGAATCATCATTTCCAAAGGAGACTGATCCATCTCTTTCCTTTCTTAATGTAAGAAACCTGTCTCTATCACCTGTCATGTGTTTTGAACAACCACTATCAACATACCAACCACGTTTCTTCTGCTTAGCTTGTAGAGAGAGTGTGCATTCTTCATTGCTTTACTGATTCTGCTTTCTTATCCATGTCCTTTTCTGAGGTTCCTATTTGTGACTGTTGTTATTCTGTTGCAGTTCTATAGGAGGGACTGCCATTCTGCAATATTTGGCCATGTGTCCAAAGTTGTTACATTTGTAACATTCCACTTCAGTGCTCAAAGATTCAAACCTAATGTAACTTCTTCTCTGTGTTTCACTAGGCCTTCTTGGATAACCCTTTTGTGTATGACTTTCAAATTTGTTTATGTTCATGTTGTTAGCCCTGCAATTCACAACATTATTTCCAAAATTATTACATGCATAACATAAACCAAAAAATATAGTTTGATACCTGGGAGTTGAGTATCTTCTGAAAGGAGGTACTCTTATGAATTCTTCTTCTTCCTGGGGCCTATCTGTCAGTTGTTGATTATAAAATCTAAATCTTCTCAGTGGAGGAGTGTCCCTGTAATCTTCCTTGTAGATATTCCTCTCCCCTTTGATTGTTTCTGCATAGCTTTTTGGATATGTTTCTTGCTCTATCTTTTTGGATCTTGATCCCTTTTCTGTCTGATTGTATCTGAGTCCGGACTTTTCATGATGAGGTTTTTGACTGTTGATAATGTCATCCAAAACTTTTGAGTTGTTCTGCATATTTTTCTTTTGAAGATCATTTCTTAATGTGACAATATCTGCTTCCAAATTTCCAATGATCCTGTCTTTTTCTTCTAGTTGTTCTTTGAGTGCTTCTTCAATTATTTTATCTTCTTCTATTTGAAACTTCAAATTTGTGATCATTTGTTCTAGTTCTTGAGTGTATTTTTTCTTGTCTAGCTCTGCTTGTAGTTTCTTGTTTTTCTTTTTTTCTCTTCTGATAACTTCTATGGCACACATCAATTCTTCTCGGTAATCAACTTCTGCCTCTTCATATTATTCTTCGTCTTCTTCATATTCTTCTTCAGCCTCTTCATAGTATTCTTCGGAGTCTTGTTTAGCAGAGTCTTCTACTACCATGAATATAAATCTTTCTGTCTCACTGTCACTGGATTCATCTTCATCTGATGATGAGATGTCTTCTTTGGTGCATAAGATTTTCTTGAAACCTTTCTTTGTGGTTCTTTTTCCTTTATATGTTTGTTTTATATTTGAGTAACCTTCATCATTTCTATTTTTCTTATGAGGACATTCATTAGAAAAATGACCAATACCATCACAATTAAAACAAATTAAAGGAATCTTACCTCTATACCTGTCTTTGGTTCCCTTGTTCAATATTTTGACAAAGTTGGCCACTTCTTCATCATCTTCCGAGACGTCACTGTTGCTACTATGTTATTTTTCTTTTTTCTTTCCCTTTTCTTTGACTTTTTGGATGCTTTGAAGGCTGCTTCTTTTATATCTGGATTTTCCTATTCAGTTCTAATTTCATATGCTGTGAATATTCCATGTAATTCATCCATGCTTATTGAGTTCAGATATTCTCTTTCTTCTAGTGCTGATATCCTAGGGTCAAATCTCATAGGAAGAGATATTAGTACCTTTTGTAAAATTATAGATTCTTTGATTTCTTCTCCCAATCCCATGATTGCATTTACTGTTTCATCAACTCGTAAAAAGTAAGCTGCAATATTCTCATCTTCCTTCATCTTTAGTTGTTCGAACTTACCTCTGTAAGTTTGAAGCTTTGTTGCTTTGACTTTTGAATCTCCATAAATATTTTGAAGTTTGTCCCAAATCTCTTTAGTAGATTTACAATGTGCAACTTTGGTGAATATCGATTCTCCAAGACCATTCAAAAGTGCATTAGTGGCTTTGGATTTATTCTGACTGATATTTATTTCTTTTTCATTTGTCGGCGGAACTACTGGTGTTGTGTATCCATCTACAATTGATTGCCAAATTTCAAATCCCAATGCCTGTATATATGTTTTCATCCTTATGCTCCAAAATGCATACTTTTGTCCATCAAATTGTGGTATTCCATTTTTATACATGTTGTTTCTCTCCATGATCTACCTTTCAGTGGTTAAACTGATTTCTGAAGGAACCTACTCTGATACCAATTGTTGGATTACTGAGAGGGGGGGTGAATCGGTAATAGAGAAATTTAATCCTTTTTATCCAAAAATACAAGTGTTATATCAATGTAGAATTATCATCCAATAGTTACAGAATAAATAAACAGTGAACAAATGAGCAATCACACACATACACAGTACACCCATCACTTCACTTTATTATTTACCTTCTAAAATCTCTCAAACCACTTTCCTTATTTTAGGGAGTTCTCCATTAAATTTATTATTTAAATAATTTATTGTGCATCCTCTTTGACTTATAGTACACTCATCAATTCACGTTATTATTTAAATAATTTCTAATTTGCAAACACGTTGACTACTTTGACCTTTTAGGGCTTCTAGATGACTCATGAGGGTTCTCCAACTTTACATGGTGATAACTCTCTAACCGTGAGGAGTTATGTGACGTTCTACATACCACTGGAAATGGAATGACATGTACTATTCATATAGAATAGTTTTACCTACAAATATATCAAAACGCATACCATTATCCATCAAACAAACTTGGGTCCATTACCCAAACCTTTGTGCTACCAAAATTCGCTACCAAACTTTCTTCAAGGGTTGACATCAATGTAAACCAACCCAATTAATCAACATTAATCGCCAAGTAGATTATATTGATATGAAAGATGAATTTTTCAGAGGAACCTATGAGAAGCTACATGGAGGCCCAAAGGGAATTCTCAGGATCTCATTAGCTAAACTCTGGTGACATGTTTCCCTGTGTGTTCAATTTTTTTTTACTTGTGAGGGTCGATATCAATTATTGTATGGATACCATTTTCGATTACTGGTTCATCTGAGTCACCACATGTATGTGAACATTCTCTATTTCTTGTTGAGGTCCTTAGAATCAATGATTTCCAAAGCACAATAAAACCATAATCCAGTCACAAGTATAACCCATCATGGATTGATTAAATTTATGGTATGTGATGCTTTGTCTGGCGTTGAAAGAAATTGGGACTCTTTGTTTTATGAGGAACATGCAAAAGAAGCTCTAGTCGAGGAAGAGGAATATATATAGGAAATAGGAGTAGATATGTATATGGCTATAGAAGTTGTTGATCCGTCCTCAGAGGTTCTTGATCAAGCAGATGATCTTAATGAAGAAGAGATGTAAGTTAAGGAAGATAAATAATGAGAGGGATATGGAGCATGCACAAATGTGGTTGTAGAAGCTACAAAAGCTGCAGGTCTATTGTTTAGGGTTCAAAAGGAAGAAAATATAACAAAAATAAAAAATGAAACTTTAGTATTGTGAAGGTCACTGTGATTGACAAAAAAATAATCAGGGAAGATTCCTAAAAATTCACGTACACCTTGCAAAATGGAGGAAATTATTTGTGATGAAAACATAGATGAATCCTTTGGAGAAGTTGGTGCAGTTATAGAAGATGTGGATTTAAGAAAACCAGTTAGCAAATTGAGCTAGAAAATAAAGAAACCCTCTATTGTAAGTGAGAGACTGTTGTACAGTAATTCACATTATCAATAGGCCTATCAGAAGATGAAGCGAGTTAATATTAAATTGATCATAAGAAATCACAAATTAAGGGAAGAATTGGGGCAAGTAAAGGAGAAATTGAATCTATATGAGTGTCGTGAGGGTTTAAACCTTTTGTTCCATGCAGTTGAAAAAGTAGATGCTTTGTTGTCATAAGCTTTGCTTGATGACAACAAATCGAAAGAAAATGGGCTATAGGAAGTAGGAGAAGCAGAGAAAAAGGGAAAAGATATTATGGAAAAAGGACATCAAGATAAGACAACTATTGTTGCATCAAAAGACAGTGTAGAATTGAAAGAACAAGTGGCAAAGTGGCAAGAAAATGTAGAGGTACTTTCTAAAAAAATGGACAAATTGATGGAAAAGAAAGAAGCAGTAGAACCTTTACAAAGATATGAAAGAATGTGGTTTCGACATGCCCAATTGAAAATATCAAGGTTACATAAGGTGATAGAGGCATTGAAGTTTGTTAAACAATACTTATGCCATCTGGGGTATGCCATGAGGGCATACTCTCTGCCTTCACCAGTTTACTCTATTTTTATCAAGAGTCAAATGGATTCATTACATGCTCGTGATCTTGCTACAGGTGCTAGATGTTAGATTAATTCTGTAAATCAATTTTTGGCCTTGTACACGATTTTAGGTGAAGAAGATAAAAATATTCTTTGTGAGTTGTATCAGTTTAACATGGTGATGACAATACATAATGAATGAGATCCAAATCCATATGCTGGTGATGTACATATCAAGGATTTTACATCCTTTATGCATAATCAAATTCAATGGAACAAAGCCATGTCCTTTGTTGATAGAATTGAGAAGACAAAAGGATTAAAATTAAGAGGTGAGCCTAATCATACCAAGTTGTTTGAAGAAAGATTTGAAATCATGAAAAGTACGATTTTTGTTGCTACCTTAGAAGTAAATCAGAAGGAATCCCTATCCTTTTGTGAAAATTGGATTTCCTTAAAAAGGCTTGAGAGAATATTATGCATACAAAAGAAGCTGCAATACCTTTCATTTGAATAGGAAAAAAGGGAACCCTTGTGTTTATCTCTTTTTCACTCAACATTGGATAGAGTACCAATATATATAGATTGCTTGAAAGCATTGAGGACCCAATGGATTGGATTAAGGCTCCATTTCCCTATCCTTTGGGAAATTTTAGAGCCTCGCAAAGAGGAAGAATTTTGGAAACAAGTCATCAATCAACAAGGCTATAGGCTTCCACAGGAATCAAGCTAAACAATAATTGATTGGAGTCAGTGGTATTTGGAAAATGTTCCCCACAGGGAACCAAACCCTGAATCTTTAGAGTAATTTGTTGCATTGGGACATACAACCACTACAATTAGGGGGTGATGTTGAGACTCCATTTGCTATTTCCTATTCCTATTTGTAAGCATTTTTTACTATCTTTTTCCATCATAGTCCATGAGGTAAACATTCCTTTTGGGGAAAAAATGTAACTTTTCATAGGTAAAGTATTGAGTATTACTTTTGCATATCACGTGAATTAAGTGATAAAATATATTGTGTGCTTATTGGTGTACAAGTTTATTTTCATAAATGGTCAATAGGGTGCGATTTGGAAGTAGTAGTAGATGTTGTTGATTTGAAATGGTCAAACATGGCACAACTTGGAAGCAACTGTAGATGTTGTGGATCTGATATAGATCAAAAGATGATCATTTTTTGACTAAAACAAGGGCACATAAAAATAGATCAGATGTGAATGAGAACAATAATGATGGATTCATATCCACATATGTTATGAATCCAATTATTTCAGATCGTGAATTGTGATTTGCGGAAGATAATTTCACAGAAGTGCTATCGTTTAGCACAATGCTAGATTTTGTTACCAGATTATAGTTAGAAGCTAGAAGTAGAATAGTGAATCGATTTAATCGATTATATATACTTTTCATATATATTTTTTGTATAAAACCCTCCTTTATTTGAAGGGTGTGGTTAACCATTTTATGAAGAATATTATTGCTCCTGTATGTTTTGTGCCAGAATTTAGTTAAAGAAGATTTGAAGTTTTCTCTTTGAGTTATGGTGTATATCTTATTGTGTTGATTAAATATTTTCTTCTGTAAATTGTTTCCAGTGTCTCGTGGAAGCAGGTAGGGACCCCATATCTTGTTGTGTTGATTAAATATTTTCTTCTGTAAATTGTTTCTAGTGTCTCGTGGAAGCAGGTAGGGACCCCTCCTGAAACCAGATATTGTAGTTATTTTCCATAGTTAGGTTAGTATAATTCTTAGTTAGTTCATTCTTTCATATCTAGTGCAAATTGTTTATGTATGTGTGATTTGATCTTTAAATTATGGTGTGGTTTTCAATGAGTTCATGGTTAATGTAAATATGAATATTGTATATGAATAAATCACAAAGATCTCATAATTGGTCTAAGATCATTGTCTTAAGTTCATCCTTGTGAGGAAAAACTGGAATTATACCTGAGAACAAATGTGATATTGCTCTCTATTATGCTTGTTATTTATTTGGAGTTAGATTGAGCTTTGAGTGTTACATATACTTTTCATGATAGTCTATAAGTTTGTATGATCCTTTGTTTTACATTAATGTGGTAAATTTGCTTCCTCTAAAAGACATCTAAAAAACCCCAACAGATTTGAAGGTGGAGGGTGAGAAAAAAGAGGACAATGGCATATGTTATTTTTTATTTCTATGGAAATATAATAGAGTAAGGCTCGATCTAAAGTATTTTTCTCAAACAAAGATACTTCATGTTGAAAAATTACTAGCAAACCATAATTGAATTTAAAAATTGGTACCTCCTCAAAATATGTGATTTGGAGTTGAATCCAGAACTTTGTACCATGATTTCACCAAAATTTGTACCATGCTTTCACTACCTCCACACCTCCAAACGATCATATGCCCATTTCATTGAATCCATCATTGTCTTGTGACTATTTATTTGTCTCCCATTCATTCTCTCCATCATTGAGAGTGAATGGGCGACAAAGAAATAGTGATAAGACAATGATGGATTGAATGAAAGGGACATATGACCTTTTGGAGGTGTGGATGTAGTGAAATCATGGTACAAATTTTGGGAGGGTAGGAATTAATTGGAGACACAAAGGAAAATGGTTATGCTTATTTTCATGGAATGGATTATGACCCAACAATGAGACTAGCCTACCAACCCCTCCTCCCTTAGCAAGTGTATCTAATAATTAATTGTTGGAAATGGTGTTATGGTGTTGGCATTGATGTTAAAAAGGTTCAATATGGTCATCATTATCAATGGATAATATGCAACTCTCATCACGATGTAGCTTGACATCCCTTAGCCACCCCTGCAATTGATGATGTAAATCACACTTCCTAAACCTATGTTGGATACAACAAAACTATTTCCCCCTACCTACACTAATGGAGAAGTTATATTTATAAGGTTTTGGTACAAGATCACTAGAAAATGGAGAGGGAAGGTCACTCCCATGTCACATGTGATTCATTCTTGTTACCAAAGAAAATTCAACCAAACACAAGCTATGTAGGGTTGAAAACTGAGGAACATCCACAAGGAATCGATGTTAGTGGAAAGGGAAAAATAAATGATGTCATCCATGGGATATCAATTTGGATGGGTAACCATCTTAGGCGAGAAGGAGGAAGAAGATATAATCAACAAGTTTTTTCACCTTCATATGGAACTTATATTAGTAGATAATTTCTTACCACTCCATTTGGAATTCATAAGAAAGGATGTCTCTCTATCAATTTCTATTACTACCCCTCCTATGATGACTACCAACTCATTGTCACAACCCATGTCAAGTATAGTGTATATCCCAATAGTCACAATGCATGCAACTAGTTCTAGATTTGAGTTTGGGTTTTAGATCAAATAAAAAGATTCTACAGTGGAGTATTCAATATAAGGGAGTGGAAGAGTGGACTCATTCAATATATGACCACAATTAGTCCTTATGGTGGAAGAAGTTGAAGAGGGAGATGAGCTCTGACTGCAACATGTCATTGACTTGTGGAAGATAGATCTACGTGAGTGGGAAGAACCAAAATCACAATATAAATCATGTCAATCATATAAATCAATTGCAATTAGAAATGAAATACCAACTCAAATAACTAGATATTCGATGGTTTTCCCCATATGATATCCATTTAATGCTGCTCCAATAGATCTACTCCAACAGTTGTTCTAATAATTTAACCAACACTTAAAGAATCAACAAAATAATAAATAAATTAACAAACATTTTTATGATTAAATAATAAATAAAAATACTTGAGCGCATGAATACTTGAATTAGCTCCTCTTGGTTTCAAGAATAGTTTATTGGAGTATTCTAATCTTATATCAAACCTCCCTCGATTTGACAGAGCAACAACGAAATCAACATTGACTTTGTTGTTTCTCTATTGGATCAAGGGAGGTTTGCTCCAAGATTATCCAAATCCTAATTAATTCTCTACTGAACATGGCCAACCACATGAAGGTGGAAGCTCTCATGGCCACTCCCCTCCCTCACATCACTCTCAATTCCCTATTACCCAAACTATCTACTAGAGAATAGTTGAAAGAAAGACATTAATATTCATGCATAGACACACGCAAAAACACAAATTCATAAAGAAACATATGTGGTTTTGTGCATAAAGAAACATATAGAAAGCACCCATTAACATATAACATTCATTCATTGATTCATTTAGACACAAAATACTTCATCATAATAAATTTTATCATCAAAAATATGTTTTCACAATATGGTACATGATGTTTCTAAGTACAATCATTTCTTTTTCGGTTTCTTTCTGTTTGAAATGAATTCAGAAAATAGGTCATCACTTCCTTTTTCCCCCTAAGTTGTTCTTCCCTCTTCATGTCTTATTGATGACCTTGTCGTGTACTCATGATGTCAAAGTTGTTGCAAGGAGGGGCACAGATCATCAACAACAATAAGAAAGAAATGTTAAATTGATATTTTTTGTTATTATTATTACAAGTATTTCATTAATAAAAATATAATTAGAGTGGTATTTACCCGTTTGAGTAGTGGAGGCAAGCATAGTAGTTTTGAATGCGGCCATATGATCCTCTTATTTTCTAGCCTCACCATCTAGATGCTCTGGAGTTGAAACAAGTAAGGTTATAATTAATACACCATTTGCAATTAAATATTTTTAATTGCAATCCATACTTCATTTTTTATAGCACATGAAATACCTCCATTACAGAACTGCACACCACCTTGATTGGGTGGCACTCTACCATCACTAGGTTGAGTTCCACTAGTGGGGACACTTGTTTCTTTGTTGGTTGCCTGCTTAAAGAAAAAAAACACATTACTTTATGGCTGAAAATAGAATGTACAAGTAATTAATTATAAATAATGTTGATTGATTTTATTTACCTATGTGTTGGTTTGACTGTCAGAAGTTTATGTTTCCCCCAAGATTTTTTTGCGTTCAACCACAGATTGAAAGCAAGCTTGAGGTCTTCCTATGTTGGAGCTTCTTTGAACTCCAATTCCTACATATTTACATAAGAACATGAATTTTGATTCTTCCGTGAAATTAAATTAAAATTGTTAACAATATATTATTTGGATGCAATTGATTTTTTTATACTTACAATTCGTACGACCATTTTTGAGTAACCACCTGGACCAAGTTTGTGTTTCCCATTTTTTTCTATTGTGGCCTTGGTGGATTTGGATGTGTCTAGGAGCCTGTATTGAAAACTTTCAAATATGTAACTAGACGTTGCAATTATGATAAAGCATCATAATTACATTATTAGAAGTGTCACATTCCTTCTTGAGTTAGGTGGTGTCTTTCCTTCTTTTCAAAGCATCTTCTCCTTTGCATCTTCATGTAGGTCCTTCCACTCCCTCTCAAGAATCATTGGAGGACGCTCATACTTAGGGTTCTTTTTCATATGAACCCTATATTGGTCCAACAAATATTTTAAATATGCACTTGCTTTTGAGGAGACTCCAGATTTGTTGAAGGATCCCTCACTGGACATGCCAACCAACTTGTTAATGAGTTCATATTTTAACTTGGAACTTTGGTAATTCCACTTTGTGCGTATGGTGGGCCCAAATATATCTAAGTTCAAGTCATTCATGTGCTTATAAAATGTGTCGTTTCCTGCAAAAACATATTATCATTAGCTTAAAATAATCACACATTATACTTATCAAACATAATTATAAGACATAATTGAACATATATGAGTAAACAAAAAAATATAAGACATAATTATGAAACAAACAAGACAAATGTGATGTTACTGCGTTAAAAAGAAAATCTAAACAAATTCCTGGAACAATCATTGCCAACATTATGTGCTCCCTCTTTATTGATATCCATGGAGGAATGTTATTGTTGATAACAAAAAAAGCCACACTGAGTAGGTAGAACTGAGCTCTCCAAATGGATTGACATCATCAACTGCCAATGAAATCCTAAGATTATGAGATTCATATTTAAAATGTGGTCATATTTCCTCTATCCTCTTAAATTCATATCCATCCACAGGCGTTCAAAGAACACCATCTTTAATTTTGTTCCTTGCATGGTAATCCATAAACTATGCTATGATTTTGCACTTGAACAATCATCGTAAATGTGGAATTATGGGAATATAACAAAGAAACTTGCAAGACACATTTTTTATTACTTGATTGGTTCGATATATACTAATTTGACATTTCGGGCATTCTTCTTTCGATGCATGTTCTTCATAATATAGAATATGATAATTAGGAAATGCATGAATAACTTGATACTCCATTCCAGTATCTTTCATTATGGCATGTAAATCTTGGTATGTGCGACATAAAACATTTGACAGTGGTAACATAAATTCACCTAAAAATCTACAACATAAAAAATAAATATTGGTTAATGTAAAGAATATTGATTGTACATATTGCATCCAAATTTTACATATGATCAAATAACAATAAAAATATAGGAAAAAGTAAACCTTTATCATCATGTACTAAGTGTGACAAAATATATTACATAACTTAGCAACCATGTGACGCGAGTGTTTGACAAACCATTCATAACCTTTAAGTTCACCAGCAACAATATAGCAGAGAGAAGATTTGTTTTGGAGCCTTCATAAAGAGGTTGGATTTCCTTCTCAAGTGCAGGTATATAAAAAACACCATCAAATTGGTCGTCGTCGTCATCCTCTCTAGCACTATTAAATGTCTCTTGGATCAATGTATTTGCCCCATGTTCTTCAATTGTGGTATTAGAATCATCATCTTCTTCCATAGGATCATTAACTTTATTTTCAATATTCTCTCCATGTTCCTGAACAAACGCTTGTATAACCATGTCTTCCTCCACAGGTAGTGCCCCAAGGAACCGTTCCTTTATAATTACAAACAATCAAGTAATATTAGTGTATATAATAAATATTAAAACAATGGAGATGTTTACAAATATAATATAGGAAAACAAAGAACATGAACATGAATCTCCATATTTCCTTTATTTTCCTTATGATTCCTAATGCTTATAAGTCTTAACACTTCAAGGTGCCAGAACATAAACATGGAATCTCCATATTTATTTTATTTTCCTCCTCTTGACAAATACAACATTCAACCAGTGTGGTATTTCCACTTTCCATTAGTGGTTTAAAAAAAAAACATCGACGTTACTAGGAACTGATCTTCAAAACTTAAAAAAATGAAACTATTGCCAATATTAAAAGAGGAATTAGCAACTCAACGAATAATTCTCAAACAGAGCGTCGGTACCAATGTAAAAAGAGGAATTAGAAACTCTACAAATATTTCTCAAACAAATCCCTATGCAAGTAAAAAAATGAAAATAACCCTATGCTATTTTTTTAATTAAGCTCTAAGACCAAATTGGATGAAGGAAAAAATAATTGTGATTGCATTTCCAATTTAGAATATTAGTGGAGGATAATAATGATAGAAAGAATAACTTACCAAGGGATGATATTCATGCCCGCCTTCAAGGTGTCCATACTCACTACAATGTTTTTTAGTTGTTTTTATTAAAAGTCTCCTTCTATTATAGCCCCTGCATTTTTTACAAGGGAAATAACATTTTGATCACCCAAAGCCTCAACCAATGAAAATATCAAGTATCGGCCTTGTCCTCCTGGAGGAATTCTATGTGACATTTTTCCTTACCAAAATTTCAGTGATGATTATCTTAAAAAAATAACTTCGGTAGTTTAACTATTTGTAATGCAATTAACAAAATATTTTTTTTTTGTATTCTGACCTAAAAATATCCCTTATAACCTCTGCAAACAGTGCTAGTATAGAAACAACATCGAACGTATTTAATATTTAAAACTTTTTTAATTATGTATCACACTTTTGTCGGACTTCTGACACGTTTTGATGAGAGAGATGTTGCTTAACAAACAAAAATATTGATTTCGTCAAACGTCGATACACACATCATTGGCCTGGTCACCCATCGAATATTCAATGATCATTGACTTGGTCAATATTTGGATATTCGACATTAGTCATTGTCATCAAATATTCGACAAACATTGTTGATTTAAAAAAAATGCAAGTGAACTCCGATAGTACTACTGATTTTATCTGTACTGTCGGAGTATGACGTCGGTTTTTTCATACATATGTAGTAGTGAAGTGGGTCACCCTCGGGGATAGGTTTTATATTTGGGGGCATCCTTGAAGAGTCAGCATACCACTCACGTCCATACTTTTCATTTTCCACACTCATTTCCCTTTATTTCCTCACATTTTGGGTTTTGGGGCATTACTAACCCAAGAAGGGTGTGTACCTCATTTCATGGGAAAAGGGGCTGATGACCCAGAGGAAGATATCAACTACTATAAAAGAATAAGAAACTATGCTGAAAATAAAGTGAACATAGTGAATAACAACCATCAAAATCTAGTCCACCTTGAGCTCTACCTACTCAGTGCCCTCCCCGGTCCCAAAATGCAAATTCTAAAGCTTGAAACCTTATAAACGAAACTAAAAAACTACAAATAAATTAAAGCATGGATTAGAAAGATGGAAAATAATGGTTTTGGGAAAATAACACCTAAATAGTTGGTAACTCAAGAGCAAGCACACCCTCTACAAAGGCACCCATAAATGAGACAATATGAGCCCTTATATGTCAAGAAACCCCATGCCCAAAAGCTACACCCCCATATACTTTACACTCTCTTACATGACTTAGAAAGGGTCTTCTTGGGAAACACTCCTTGACTTGGGGAATGATCTACCCAATAGGTCACCATTACAACCCTCCCATATTTAAATTTGGCAAGTTGTATAAGGTCTTGAGAATTTGTTTATTTTGAAAAGGGGGGATTTGATGCACACGATTAGGTGGTTATTTTATTAGATATGGATTACTTAGCATGATATGTGTGACTTTTGGACCCTTGGAGGGTGAATTTATTTTTCTTTGCATAGATTTGATAGGTGGAAGTCTTTTTTCATGGAGGCACAAGGTCACTTAGACCTTCATTGGGGCATGAAGCCCACATGTTGGATGATGTGCCCCCTCTCCTTGGAAACATTGGAAGAGGAGTGTTTCCTTTGGAGGCACTTGAACACCATGAGATGACCATGTTCCATCCTTTTTCACCCCAACGTTGACCTTGGAAGGCCCAAAATGTCACCTTCTATAACCTATATGTCACATGAAGGCTAGGGTTTTGATGGGGTTTCTCATGGATGATGGTGATGTGGCATGGTTTGATGGAGAGAGAGAGATACTTGTAATTCATTAGAGCACTTGGTTGCATGGAAATGGCCTTTGGAGTCCCAATATTCTTCACCCCAAGGAAAAACATCTCTCCTAGAGGCCTAGAGTCACCCTTTAGGGTATGACGTCACCCCTAAAAGGGGAAATTTACTTTATGATTTGTAATTTTGAATTGTAAAGGAACAAATAGAGGAGGTCATCCTCCCTAATTTGTGATTTACTTTATATATGTGGACAAATTGGTTTTACAATGACTTCTATAAATAAAGGGCTGGTCATTTTTCAGTTTGATCACAACTCACTTGAGAATTACATATTACATGGCTGAAAATTTTTCACTACTTGGGAATTATGCTCTATCTCTCTCTTGAATGTCTCTTCAATGCTATTACTTTGTCTATTGGTGATAATAACTAAGGCACTATCTCTTGGAAGGCTTGTTCTTGGTATTTTGGTAGAATATACTTGATAAAGAAGGGTTTTTTCATGTTATTCTCGGAATTGGTAAGGAATTTCTACATTTATTATTTGGTTTCTTATTGTCCCAAGAATTTATTTGTCTATACCCTTTGAGGAGTATAAGGTTATACACCCTCCATCAAGTCTACCTTGCTATCTTTGGATAAGCTATATTTTGCAAAGGTTGCTAGTAGGAGTAAAAGGGATTACACCCTCTTAGATTTACCTTGCTAGTTTTGTTTTCTCTACGGAGTATAAGGGCTTACACCCATATATAAGTAACAAAACTAGATCCTACACAAGAGACTCCATAATCCAATTGATTTGGCACTAGTCTAAGTTGCATTGAAGATATAATATTCTTGCATTGGTATACATGAATTTACGAGATTTTGCAATTGTTCAAGTTGGATAATTTTCTATATGTTATAATCATTTGTGTACCCTAAGGGAATATTATTTATCCAAGTAATTATATCTTCTGTTATAAATTAATTCTACATCCATTAGGGCTGGTGCAAAATCATCTTTCTTTCAATATTTTCTCATTATTCTACCGTTGAAATTTACTTGTGAACCTAGATTACTTTTCGACTAATTATTGGCTATTATTTGGATAGTTTACTTGTTGATTTATATGGTTATATCTTTCTTATGTAGAATTTTTTTTCTGCAGCCACTTGGATGTTATAATAACTTGATGATGACACTTAACAAACAACCCTTAAATCCACCAAAGTCTTACTTCAAACATTGGAAGTTTGACTAGTCATTGCTATCTTTATTTCTAATATCTTCTACTAGATTTTGGATGGTCAAATTTGCATATATTGACATAATTTATTGCTGATCTATATATTTCCATACTGCTGCAACTTGGGAGAGAAAGTTTTATTGCTTCATTCCCTTTGGTTTAAGGATTTTATATCTATCATTTGTCTTGTTTTGGGCAGGGTTAAGATTGGTTTGCAGGTACATAACACTTGAAAACCATTCTCCATCTACAAGAATCATTCTAAAGCATTATTCGTTCTCCAATATTGACCTATAGAGGTGTACATTGATCATTCTCACACTTTCCTTCTCAATCCCCCTAGGGTCACCAGGATTCCCACTTTATGGTGATTTCGTCATCACTAAAGTGAGGGGAGTGTCTATCTAAGGTGATAGTGGGTAGGTAATCATGTAGTTGTCTCACCTTTGTGACTTGGATTGGGATTTTACCAAACTACAATCTATGCAATAACATTTCAATGTCGTTTCTAGGGAGGATTTTGAATCCTCTTTCAAGCCTTGATGACACTTTGGCAAGGTTTTATCACAAAGATTTTACCCATAGCTTTCTTGATGACTCCAGTTGAGGAAAGTTCCTTTTCCATTCTTCATGATATTTTTGTAAAGCTCATCTGGTGACTCTACCATCCCATATTCCACCAACCCTTCCCCTGGGAAGATTCAAACATTCTAAGGCTTACCAAAGAAGGCCTCCTCATAATTCCCCCATTGTAAAAGCCTTGTTTCAAGGATGCCTTCCCTTCACTACAATGGCTCACACTTGGTCTAGTAACATTTTAAAACCATTGAAATTATCCACCTTTGTTGAATATCCCAATGTTATTCCCAAAGAGATTCATAAATGGTTTCCAAAATTCATTGGAAATGATGTGGTGACACTAGAACACCACCTATATGAAATAGGTGTTTCCTTATTGAATGAAGTTGTGGATCATGAAGATGTTGCGATGAGACTATTATCCATGTCTCTTACTGATGATGCGTAGAGGTGGTTCATAGGGCTATCTGATGATCATTTGGTATCCTATGATGATTTCACTAAATTTCTCAAAAGTAGATGGTCAATGAAGAAAGACAAAGGAATTCTATTAGAACAGTTCAATCAAATCAAGAAAAAGGAAAACGAAATAGTGAATGAGTTTGATATTATATTTGATAAACTATAGCATCAAATCCTGGTCGATTTATGCCCACCAACAACAGTCGTTTGTGTCCTCTAAATGAATGCTTTTGAAGGAAAATTTTGTTTTATCCTAAAGGATAAAACACCTAGCAAGGGAGAAAGAATGTAGTGCATAGATCAAGGAGAATATCATCATCTCAAATATTGACCCCTTCCAATTTCTTCTATCCAAGGCATAGGAAAAATTAAATACCTCAAAAAAATGTTGCACCAGACCCAATTACTCTCCTGGTTTAGAAGTTTGATTAGATTAATACTCAGTTTGTCCAAAGTCAGAATCAGATTATGAACAAGTTGACAACTTTGGAGAGAAATCAATATGCTCTCAGGCCCCAATTTTTCAGAAAACCAAACACAGGTTAGAATACAAGGCCTCAATTGGAGGAAAAGGTTTATGACACTCTTAATCCAATTGGAATGGTTAGTTCAGAAGAATTTCCATGGTTCTTGCATTGTAATGAATAACATTCAGAAGATGATTGTCCAAGATGGACATAAAAAGAGGGTTCAAGATATGCAAACCAAATGAATTTCTTTGATACAATATATTCTCTCGAAGATGATGGGTATGCATACATTACACAAGAAAAACTTGAGGAAGTCAAAAAAAGGGGTGCCAGAAAGGGATGACTCAGAGTTCTTAGCGAACTAGATGAGAACACAAAGAATGAGTTGGGGAAGAAATAAATCTTGATATATCAAAGAAGAAATAAATCTCTAGTTCCTCCACCACCAAATCCAGCTCCTCCATCACAAGCAAAAGAGGCTCCACCCCAACCAAAAAAATAAGTGCCTTCACCTCTTCCACCTCTAATGCATGACTTGCTCCCAAAACCTATGCCAAAAAATGAATAAATTCAGTTAGATGTATCAACCATGATTGGGAAGATGGATATGTTAGTACCTCTGGTCAAAATGTGCAACATCCCATATTTAAGAAGAGAAGTCTTGAAGGCATTGCAAGTACCAAAGGAAGAAGAAGATCCCCCTGTGACCCTGAACAACATGTATCATGGACAACAAAGGGAAGATGATCCTCCTTTCTATATTTCTTTGGGTATGAATGGTCTCCATTTAAATAAATGTATGTTGGATTTGGGAGATTCAACAAATGTGATGTCCTTGAAAGTCATAAAAAAACTTGGTTTGAGGACAACCTGCTCATATGGAAATGTTTACGATTATGACATTGATTCAAAAAGGTGAAAGTGTATGGTATCATAGAAGATGTGGAGGTGTATTTAATTGATTTCTTTCATATCAGCCTCATCATGAACATAGTGGCGATTGATGTTCTAGATGCTTGGGGCATGCTTTTATTAAGAAGTTGGGCTACCACCCTTGGTGATTTCCTGAGCATAGATCTAAATCATGCACATATTCCAATTGGGGATTGTACCTTTGAGATTCTATATAACCGACAAGTGGTTAAGAAGCATGTAATGGATCCAAATTACCTTGATTATAACAATGATTGTGAGTTTGATGCGCCTCAACAAATCATTGAATATGATCCTCAGTAACTTCCTTTTGCACAATAATATTGCATAGACACAGTACTTCCAAGGACAAATAAATACAAAGAAAATATTTTTGATTTCTAAGGAAAATAGCCATGATCCATCAAAATACTCAAGAAAGATGAAGTTAATAAAGGTGTTGAAAGAGAGAATATTATCAAGGAAATGGTAAAGGAACAACCACATGAACAACCTTATATTGAAGACTTACCTTATGAGGATTTTGGTGAAGCAAGTCTTGCACTCATGTGGGATAATAAAAAGGGCAATCCCAAGTATGATAAAAGGAAAAAAAAATTATGGTTTGGTCCTTACATCGTTAAGAAGAAGTCTGAGAAGGGAACATATTACTTGTCCACTATGGATGGGAGAAGGATGTCATTACCAATTGATGGGTCTCTTCTCTGACCCTACATCAAAGGAACTTGACCTCTTTAGGGCCATGGGCCCTATTTAAGTAGGTAGGCCATTTTCTTTCCCTTGCATTTACATTTGTTTTCTCATGGTAGTTTAGTTGCATTTACTTATTTGCATGTCATATATAATTTTCATTTTTCTCTACTTTCATTATTACATACTTATTATGTTCATTTTCTTTAATCATATAACATGTTAGTTTGAAATATTTGAAAAAATGCAAAATTTTATCTTAAATATTAGTTGAAATTTTGAAATTTTGATCATATGGACAAAGCATGAGTGAGCCACCCTCGATATCCAACATTTTGTTTGTTTCATTGTGTGTAGGAACAGGTATTACCAGGAGATGTTGAGGTTCTCATGCACTCTACGATGAGTACATGTCCCTGAGTAGGAGCTAGATGTTATCCCCCATTCCTAGCGATAAATAAAGAGACAATGTCTCAAGGCCCTTAGGTTGCATACATGGAGTACCAAGAGGCATCTGAGTAGGTAGGAGCCCTTGTCATACCACACACAACCATACAACCGATGGTGCTTGCATCCACCACACCTAGCTTGACCCATAGAGGATAACAAGTATTGCTTCATGATGTAACAAGTTAGGTGTCATGGTCGGTGTCATTTTAATATTTGAAGAATTTTAACATGTTGCAAAGGATCCTTTCTTGATTTTGAAAACATCTACTTTGAAATTAAGTCTTTTTCCTCATTTCACCTTGGTAGTTGAAATTTTTTCCTAGCAAGTGGGTCACCCTCAAGGATAGGGTTTCTACTAGGGGGTTTCCTTGAAGAGTCATTGTACCACTCTCATCCATACTTATCGTATTCCACACTCATTTACCTTTGTTTCCTCACCTTTTATGTTTTTGAGAATTACTGAACCAAGAAGGTCTTGTACCTCATTTCATGGGAAGGGGGGATGATGACTCGGAGGAAGATATCAACTTCTATAAAAGAATAATAAATTTTGTTGAACATACAGTGAGCACGGTGAATAAGGGCCATCAAAATCCGATCAGGCTTGAGCTCTACCTACTCAGTGCCCTCCCCAGGTCCCAAATTGCAAATGCTAAATATTGAAACCTTATAAAGGAAACTAGAAAATTACAAATAAATGAAAAAATTGATTTGAAAGATGGATAAGAAGGAGTCTGGGGAAAATAACACCTAAATAGTTTGTAACTCAAGAGAAAGCACACCCTCTACAAAGGAAGGCACATATGAGCCATTATATGTAAAGAAACCCCATGCCCAAAAGATACACCCCCATCCACTTCACACTCTCATACATGACTTAGAAAGAGTCTTATTGGGAAACACTCCTTGACTCAAGGGGAATGATCTACCCAATAGGTCACTATGACAAACCTCCCATATTTAAATTTGGCAAGTTTTATAAGGTCTTTGAGATTTTGTTTATTTTGAAAAGGGGGGATTTGATGCACATGTTTGGGTGGTTCTTTTATTAGATATGGCTTTCTTAGCATGATATGCATGACTTATGGACCCTTTGAGGGAGAATCTGTTTATCTTTATAGGGCTTTGATAGGTGGAATTATTTTTTCATAGGGGCACAAGGTCACTTGGACCTTCATTGGGGCATGCAACCCATAGGTTTGATGATGTGCCCCCTCTCCTTGTACACATGGGAATAGGAACATTTCCTTTAGAGGCACTTGGACACCATGAGATGAGCATTTTCCAGATGTTTTCACCCCAAGGTTGGCCTTGTAAGGCCCAAAACATCACCTTCTATACCCTAGACGTCAAATGAGGGCTAGGGTTTTGATGGGGTTTCTCCTGGATGATGGTGATGTAGCATGGTTTGATGGAGAGAGAGAGAGATTTGGCATGCATTAGAGCACTTGGTGGCATGAAATATGACCTTTGGAAGCCCAATGTTCTTCATCCCAAGGGAAAATGTCTCTCCTAGAGGCCTAACGTCACCCTTTAGGGAATGACATCACCCCTAAAAGGGGACATTTACTTTATTATTTGTAATTTTGAATCATAAATTGAAAAATAGAGGAATTCAGCCTCCCTAATTTGTGACTGGCTTTATATATGTGGAAAAATTAGTTTTACATGGCCTTCTATAAATAAATTCCTTGTCACTTTTCATTTTGATCATAACTCACTTGAGGATTACATATTACATGGCTGAAATTTTCTCCCTACTTGGGAATTCTACACTATCTCTCTCCTGAATTTGTCTTGGATTATAGTAATTTTATATTGGTGAAGATATCTAAGACGCTATCTCTTGTAAGACTTCTTCTTGGTATTTTGGTGGAATATACTTGATAAAGAAGGGTTTCTTCATGTTATTCTTGGAATTCGTAAGGAATTTTTACATTTATTGTTTGGTTTCTTCTTGCTTCTAACATTGATTTGTTTAGACCCTTGGAGGAGTATAACTACATACACCCTTCATCAAGTCTACCTTGTTATCTTTGGATAAGCTATATTTTGCAAAGGTTGTTAGGAGGAGTAAAAGGGCTTACACCCTCCTAGATTTACCTTGCTAGTTTTGTTTTCTCTAGGGAGTATAAGGGATTACACCCCTAAAGAAGTAAAAAAAATAGTTCCTACACTAGAGAATACATAACCAAATTGATTTGGCACTAGTCTAAGTTGCATTGGATATATAATATTCTTGCATTGGTATACGTGAATTTACGAGATATTGCAATTGTTCAAGTTGGATTGTTTTCTATATGTTATAAGCATTCTTGTGCCCCAAGGGTGTCTTCTTTAGCCAATTAATTCTCTCTTATATTATAAAATAATGCTACAACCATTAGGTCTGTTTCAAAATCATGTTTCTTTCAATCTTTTCTCACTATTCTATCGCTGAAATTTACTTGTGAACCTAGATTACTTTTCTACTAATTATTGACTATCATTTGGACGATTTACTTGTTGATTTTTGTGGTTAGATATTGTTGTTGTAGAATTTGTTTTCTACAGCCACTTGTCTGTCATAATAACTTGTTGATAATACTTAATAAACATCCCTTAATGCCATCAAAGTCTTGCTTCAAACATTGGAAGTTTGACTAGTCATTGCTAGCTTTATTTATGATATCTTGTACTAGATTTTGGATGGTCAAATTTCCAACTATTGAAATCATTTATTGTTGATATATATATTTCCATACTGCTTCAATTTGGGACATCAAGGTTTATTACTTGATTCCATTTGGTTTAAGGCTTTTATATCTATCATTTGTCTTGTTTTGGGCAGGGCTAACATTGTTTAGCAGGCACACAACACTTGGAAACCATTCTCCATCTGTAAGACTCATTCTCAATCCTTAATCCTTCTCCAATATTGACATATAGGGGTGTCCATCGACCATTCTCACAATTTCCTTCTCAATCCCCCTAGAGTCACCAAGATTCCCCCCTTGTGGTGATTTCATCATCACCAAAGCGAGGGGAGTGTCTATATAAGGTGACAATGGGTAGGTACTCTGGTAGTTGTCTCACCTTTGTGACTTGATTTCGGCTTTGCCCAAGCTACAATTTGTGCGATAACATGTACCAAAGAGACAAGATTTAAAAAATTTCATCACATGTACCATCAATTAACAAATTATGAGCAAGATAACCATTCAAAATTAATTTTCCATAAATGAACAAGATTGTTGATATAAATAACAAAATTAGTGATTAATTCCCAATTCCAATTAATGAATGTTGTTGAACTTTAAATGTATAAAAGGAAAAAGGAAAATCACTTACTTAGCAATGTATGAATAGAAATTATGAAGATTGTTGAAGTAAACTTTAATTCCCAAGAAAACTTTGTTAACGCATGTGTCAAATATTTCTAAGAAAAACCCTTAATTTATTCATGCCAAACTTGAGAAATTAAAATGAAAGTAAATATGCATGTCATTTAAAATATAATCACTTATATCTATTATATGTGCATCAAAGAAATATCCTAAACAAGATGAAAGAGTGAGTTGTGAAATGTTATAATGCTAAATTAATAAATCCATTATTCTCAAGAAGCACTAAACACTAGTCCATTTACTCAAAGAAGACTAAAACCTTAAAGAAAATGAAATTGACCCTTTAAAATGGCTTAAATATTTTAAGATTATCTCAAATTAATTAAAGCTTGAGCTATGATCTAGATAATTATAAAACTTGGCAAACCCTAGATCATACAAAAACTAAAAAAAAAACATGGAAAGATTTTAAAATTGTTTGAGAAACCATGATGGAGATGCCTTACCATAGGGCATGGAGTCCTTATAAGTTCCTAGCAATGCTTCCCCTTCCTCATAAATATGTCAAAGTCTTCTAACACTAATTAATGAGTGTAGAAGAGCATCAATCTATAACAAGAGCCTTAAAAAATATTTCAATGATTGCTAGATCTTAAAGTAGAATCAAACCCTAGGTAATGAAAGAGAAACTAGATCAGCTCTATGCTAAAAAGATAAAACCCTCTAGTATTCATCGTTAATAACACAAATTAAATATAATTGAATGCAAGAAACAAGCTAGAGTTCCTACTCATACTTTTCTTTCTTGTAGCTATCTAGAAACAAAACCTTTATCTCCTTAAGAAATACCAATACTCTTATCATCAATAAAAAAAAAAACTAGGAAAACATCACCAGGAAATAAAAGATCTCAATGAAAAAATAGGAAAGAAGTATTCTCACTTTATTCCCAAAAAGTAAAAAAGAGAAGAGTGCTCCCTTTATATAGTTGAGAGAGGTTCCAGTACCATCAAATACAATCCATGGGTTGATAAAAACCATGTACTAAATACAAGTGGTATCTAACGAACTCTCTAACAAACTAGATGAGTCATCAACTAATCCAATAAACTCCAACAAACTCCCATATGTGTGGAGGAGAGAGAGAGAGAGAGAGAGAGAGAGAGAGAGGTGCACTCCCACATTTGTGAGGTCAAGGAGGCTCCAAAATTCAAGTGCTCTATCAACTAACTCATACAAAAGAATAATAAACTAATCCCAGATGTGTGAGATGAGAAGATAGAAAGAGTTCTCATATAGAAGGCTCTAGAAACCCTCACATGTGTGGAATAGTCAAATATGAAGTGTGCCCCCCTTATAGAATTCTCTAGAGGCATGTGTGAGTGAAGAAAGGCTCCAAAATGTGTTCACACACGTGAACAAGTACAATATAGCTCCAAAATACATCAATTCAACTCACACGTGTGAGAATGAAGAGAGAGAAATGGGGTCGGCTCCCACATGTTCTAGGAAATAATATTGTAAAGTCCATATGTGCTCCATATTGTGCCAAGTGTAAAAAAAATTGAGGTGCACAATGATGTATGATGAAATGGTGTCATTGTCATCATCCACTATGTTGTCATGGATTCTAATGTAGTGACACAGATCCCAGGAAAGGTGCACAAATTCCAATGCATAGGAGACCCACTTATAACGATGAGTCAAGCTTCACAACACATGTCCTTAGGAAAAATCACATCAAATAATCACTATAACATGATTCATAACATTTCCCCTAGGCTGCAGGGAAGTCGGTGATGGATTTTATTGTTAAGGCACTATGTTATGTGAAGTCATTGGTTTGAAACGCTAGCATAACTTGTGTGTCGCATATGGGGAATCGTGGGTACACCTAGAGGTTATAGTGGTTGTATTCAAATAACTCAACCTAATGTCACATGAGTACAAGCCCTACTAGATTCCAATTTAGCCAATCACAAAAAAAAACATGATTCATAACATCAATTAACTTTATAATTTTTCCTAAGTCTAACATGGTAGGCCAACCTTACCCCTATTGAGTGTTTCAACACCTAGGAAAAAAAATATTTCCTAAGTGACTTTGTTGTATATAGGTAAATTATGATTAATTAATTGAAAGGGAAGGAAAAACTTTATGAATTTGACCCTCAAAGTCATTTTTTAATGATTTGAGGTCTATAATTGATCCAACTAGACTGTTAGGTTAGAAATATTCATTTTATTTTGCAAAACATTTGAGAGGGGGATTATTTCCTTAGAGTTACCACTTCAACTATTTTTTAGTGATCCCCTTTCTTTATTTTATTTACTTTTCCTAGTTCTTTTCTTTAAATAATGCATTTTTATCATACAACTTTAGGGGGTAGGCCATTTTTAGTGAAGTGGTAGACCTCTAGTTTATTGTTTTTCTTTCATTTTTATTTTTTTTTAGCTCTTCGCCTCTAGCTATTTTAGCTTTATTTTCTTTATGCTTGCATAGTTTTTCACTAGACCTTACTAGATGGAATTTGAAAATTCAAATCATAAGCGTGAAGTGTATATTTTTTATGAATAGGATGGTAATGAAAGGAAAAATATGGAAAATTATTAGGCATGTTAAGGATATGGCGCTATTCAACTTAAGACACCGGTAATAATATGTGGCCTAGAACACGACACACATTCCTAAGGACAATTATGTCCCCCCATGGTAATGTGAGACAAAATAATAAATCATTTAACGTTAAGAATAGTTACCAATTCATACCAATGTGCATCACTTTCATGACAATTTTGGAAACCATCACACCACTTCTAAGAAAGTAACCCATGCATGAAATCCTAGCACATAACTAAAGTAAATTCATCATGGAGTACCATTTGTAAAGAACATATAAAGTGAAAATCTTGGGAGATGGTATACCACTATAGACATGTGGGAATAAATGCATATGTGTATATGATGGATCAAGTGGGAGAGAAGGTATGGATTTGAAGGGATGAGATGAAGGATATAATCAATGCAACATCATCACACTCAAGCAAGTGTGTCTCTAAAGGTAGTTACCCTCAAGGGAAACATATGGCTCCTACTTGGGGACATGCACTCTCAGGACTAGAGTGTATGAGAACTCTAGAATCTCTTATCCAAACCTATGATCTGCACAACATCGAACTTGGATAAATGTAAGATGAAGGGTGAATCTACCACCCTTGGTTAGCACCTACAAAATTTGTACAAAAATGATTTTTTTTCTAAATCTAAGAAATGAAATAAGCAATTATGCTAGACATGTAAAAAAATGTGCATCTATACTATGAAATGAAATTAACCTAAGAACAATAATTAAAGCAAGAAAAGAAAATCACAAAATATCTACACTACTTTCTCAAAATATCTTATTCTTTCCTTAACCAACTGTGTTCTAGGTACCCTTGGGATAGTAGAGCTTGAGGGTTTGACCATTCATAGGTAGGGGTAACTTTTCACCATCCAGGTGATTGAGGTAGAAATAATTAGTTTCATCTACAATCTCTACCAAGAAATGTTATTTCCAAAGGGAACCAAATTTTCTATTCTTAATAGGATTCTTTCTTTGTTTGTCCCACATTAACACAACATCACCTAGTTCAAAGTGTCTTAGCCTATCCTTATAGAAATTTATTTTTAATTGACCTTGATTATCTACTAGATGGTCAAAGGATTTTATTCTATTCTCATCCAACTTGACTAGTTGAATTATTCTTACTTGTAAGGCTTCTTTATCATCAGTGAATCATTCAAGAAAGTGGTACACAAGTGATGTAGGAGCATCTCTCCACCTCAGCAAAGAGCCAACTATTCAACACATTAGTGTGCATTCAAGAAGGGGAGAGGCGCCAACCCTCTCATTTTTCCCTTGAATTTAAAAATTCAATGTAATTAAAAGAAATTAAATGTTGTAAGGCTAAGTAGAGCTGAGTTGATGCCTTTGTATAGGCTATAGTTAAGGTCATCTTTCATGGCTAGCTGTAAGTTGATCTAGATACGATTTGGACTAGATGTTTATTCAATGTAATCTGCCTCAGTAGATAGGCATTTTTATTGTGATCAGACACCACTAGTGTAGTTTGGAGGGAAGGCTCAATGAGCCCCTCTTGTATAAAGCATTGTAACATATTCCTAGTAGAGGTTGCTGAAAGTTGATAGAAGAAACATTGTAAGACAAGGAGAGAAGAGTCGAGACTCTGTTGTGGCCTGAGCTTTTTCACACATTGTAATTGACATTCTGATATTAATAAAAATGAACATATTTCAGTGTTTATGAGTTCTTGTTTTTTATGAATGTTATCTATGTGTTTATGAATGTATGTTGTATATGTACGTGATAGATTTCATCTGCAGGGATAAGATAGAATTCACTATCTTTCTGTGAGTTTGTTGGGTTATTCTGGGTTGTTTTGGGCTAAGTGAAAGGAGTTCACGTTAGAGTCTTGATAAATATGTGAGCCAATGCAATGAGTGTGCATCTTAACTTCAAATGAAATTCAGAGGAGAACATGCCAGGTGGGCACACCAGAATAGTTTACAATCTCAGAGAGGAGCCTCAGAGTTACTGAATACTCTGGGAGAAAGATGGTGCAGGGAAAGAACAACCCGAGTTGTTGAATACTCTGAAAGACTCTTCCAGGTGGGCATTGAGTGAGTTCAAGGAGTTCACAAGAGAACTCTACTTCAAGTTCTGTGAGAGGAATGTCATAGGAAGACACCATGAAGTTGTTGAAAACTTTGTAGACTCAGCAAGGAGTGCTTTGAGTAGGTGCAAGGAGTGCACAGAACCAACACGTTCTGAAGTGTTGGAGGAAGTTCTGGAGAACTAGAGTTGTTGAACACTTTGGGAAAGAGATTTGCAAGTGTGCATTGAATGAATGCAAGGACTTTGTGATTGAACCTGAAAGAGATCAAAATTCTAGAGGAAGACCTGTGCAAGGAGTGCACTAGGCCAATACTACAACAAGTGGTGAGAAAGTCTGAAGATTTAGATAAGTGCAAGGAGTGCATAGTGCTCACAAGGTGTGCATTGACAAAGTCTATTTCGACTCAAAATCTCATGAGAGACAGCACAAAATTCACGTAGTGTGAACATTAATCCAAGTTCAGAAGCTTAAAGGGAGAGTGTAGAGTGTGCCAGGAGGGCATCAAAAATTCCTTTGAAGGAAAACAGAGGGTCAATACCCTTAGGAGACTGAGAAATATGGAAGCTTGGGAGGAGTAGTACAAGTTTTTATGCAAAGTGCAAGTGTGCATCAGGGCGAAAGTCCACTTTAGTTGGAAAATATCAAAGGAGAGATAGCATTTTTAGAAGCACAGATGAGACTCAAAGTAGCCGAGCTCGTAGGAGGATCAAAGGCCGCAACATTTGACATTTGCAAATTCTTCTAATTCGGTAGAAAGTAAAAGCTTAGGAGGAGGAGAAACAATTGTCATCATATCAGCTATAGGATGAGATATGGACCGTCGAATTCTACGTCCAAACACCCAAAGGGGCATGCGAAGGAGAAATACAGATGTCAACCGTCAGATCTAAGCACGAAGGATCATTATCCATCAGATCTAGGTAAGTGCAGAAGCCTTAAACCCTTTGAAAGTGCACAAGAGAGCGGAATTGTGAAGTCCCAAAGTATTGAAGTGGATCAAGACCGTCCATCATCAAGAGAGACAAGTGGCAGAAGATATGGAAGTCCAGAATATTTGCGTGGAGAAAAAGGAAATTTTCATGAAGTCGTGAAGGACGAAGAGATTTGGACTGTTGGATCCAGGCAGGCACGTGGCGAAGATCCGCGCACTTCGTAAAAAGAGCACTTCGGGGAAAAGTGGGAGTGGAGTGTGAAAAACTCTTGAAGCTAAAGTTGCGAAGTAGATCCTGGCCGTCGATCGCCAGGAGGCACATGGTGCCAGATCTGTCACTTCGGTGATAGAGCACTTCGGGGAAAGTGAAGCGTGAAATCCTGAAGGTCAGAAGTCTTGAAGGTCAAAATCCATAGGAGTTGTGGATGAACAGAGGGACACGTGGAGCATGGAGATTTACTTCGGAGAAAAGTCACTTTGGAGGAATTGAGGAGTGAAGGCACTATTATTGCACAATTTGTACTTTGATAGAAGAAAAGGTTAAAAGGAGAGAAAATTGGCATAACAAGAGACTATCCTATCACTGTCACCTCAATAGGATGTCTCTTTCTATTTAGGGTGGTAGGCCCAGGGGAGACGTCCCCAGTGACCTGGGGGTTTGAGAAGGAAAAGTCAAAGTGGCTAGTTAAATATCCCCTCTCACAAATCACCACCAATCCGAAAGTCCAGTTTTATAACCAATGAAGAGATAATATGTCAAAGTGTACCTTCCCGGAAGAAAGAAACAAGAAAACTATATATTTGCAAGTACACTTGCTGGTTATCACTTGTTGGCCCTTGATTATAGAAGGAAGTGAAAAAAAGGAAGAAGAGGGAAAAAGAAAACTTCGCGGAAGACACAGTAACTGATACTGGGTCGAAGTGAGAAAAAGAGTAGAAAAGATGGAGCAAATCTTGAGAAATCAAGTCGTTGGAAAAGGAGATCGAGAATGACAAGTCAGCAAGGAAGAAGGATTGTGGACAACTCAACAAGCGGAAAAAGCCACCATTGGATGCTTTGGAGCACCGCACAAGAAGAAAGGAAAGATAGGCTAGTGAAGCCCTAAAAACACGGGTCAAGTTGACCTAGGGTTTTAGACACCTAGGGTTTTGGTATCTAGGGTTTTGGACACTTAGGTTTTGGCCTAAGGATGTCGGTGAATGATTGTAATGTATAAATAGAGGTCTAAAGGGCCTAGGTTGGGTTGGTTCTTTGGGTTGGTATGTTATTATTGTAGATCGAGTGTATTATTGATGAGAGTGAGTATTGAATCGAGAGAGAGAAGTGTTGGGTACGAGAGCATTCTGGATTGTAAGATCTTCAGTTGGGTGCAAAGATCAACCCTACAACTGGGTGCACAGGGAGGGGAGAGAGTCATAGGAGAAGAAAGGAGATCTGATAGCTAAGAGCGCAGACAAGAACTGTATTCTTTACCTCAATATAATATAGCATAGTTATGTGGGCGTAGCCCTAGAGAGAGGGTGAACCACGTATATTTTGTGTTGTGTATGATTGGTATTTTGTATTTGTCATTCATATATTGCTATTGCATTGCTAAGGTAGATCTGATAGATGCATGGACTAGATCAAGATGATAAGTGATATATGAATGTTGTGTTGTTCCTGTGTTAGATCCACTTGATATCCCCCTTGATTATAGACATCTCTGTCCTGCAACCCCCTCATAACTGCTTCGGGTGAGACTGCATCTTCTTCGCAGGTGTTGCTGAAAGGGATAGTAGTTAGGGCTTGTTGGTGCGCTCTTGGAGCTGAACCCTAGGTCTGCCCTTGTGCCAACAAATGGTTCCATTGCCAGGACCCGAATATTTTTAAGGGGATATCAAGGTGGTTTCCATCGAAGACAGAAACTCAAAAGTGGATAGAATATAAAGAAAAGGACTTCGATGAAGCCCATAATAAGAACCCTAATCTTAACTCAAAGGACTGGTTGGAGAAGCATATTTTTACTGATATACACAAGATATTCTTTGGAGGAGTCCATCAAGAGCTATACGAGTGGATATCTAGATTAGTCGATACCCAGTTCGAGATCCGATCTACACTTCATGTGGTCTGGACATCAGAGTTGATCAAAAAGGTCAAGAAAGATGATAACACCATATCACGAGCAGTAGATCACTAGTTCAATAGTACCATTGGAGGGTACATCAAAGATTTTGTTGTTGACAAGGTAGAGTCATACAACCAAGCTGAGAGATATTTCTTTAAGGGACCCAGAGGAAAATGTTTACAATTCTTGAAGCTGGGACTCAAGATATTGTTGCGTGAGAAGAACATATTGAAGATACAATAGATTGGTTGGATCTGGAAAGGCTAATGTTCAAAAATTCAGACAGTGACAACGATATAGAAGCTGGACATATGTGCAGTGGGAGAGTGTTCTGAGAAGTCCATCTTGCAAACCTGTTTAAGCAGAACTACGGGGAGGAGGGTTTCTACAGTGGAGAAGAAGAAGATCTGACGGATGAAGAACATTCAGAACCCACCAAGACAGAGGAAGGACAAGATGAAGAGATTTGTCGAGGAGCATCTGAAGGCTCAGAAACCATGCAAACCATTGAAGTAAGTACTATTTATCCTTCTTTTTGATTGAGTATTAAGAAACCAGAGTAATCCCAGTCACCAGAGCATCCAGACCACTGTCCATAGTAGCCCACCACATATTCAGTAAGGAACCCTAGGAAGATCTATGGTAGATGAGATGAGATTTCCTATCTTTAGGGGAGATGGATCTGAAGATCCTGACCAACACTAGTTCCTCTGTGAAGTTATATGGAACATTAAAAATGTCACAGATGAAGCTGTCAAAAGAACCCATTTCAGTACAACTCTCAAAGATTGCACACTGAGTTGGTACATGAATCTTGTCCAAGGACTTGCACAGCCTAAGCCGTTGAATCATATCAAGAACACGCTAATTCCAAAGTTCAAGAAACCTAATTCAGAGTCACAATGTATCATAGAGCTGAAAGAGATCAAGCAGAAGGTGGTCGAACCTATGTGGGAATTCGATAAGAGATTCAAAACCTTGACAGGCCGATTAACTTTTCAGATCCCGGATGAACAAAACAAAGAATGGTTCATTGTTGCCCTCTTACCACACATTAGAGTTCCCCTGATGTAATAGAAGATTGCTTCATAGGCTGAGGTGTTGGAGATCAACATGAAGCTTGAATCAACCCCTATGGGAGAATCTAGCACAGGTATGATTCAGATCTTTAGTTAGCTAACTAGTTTGTCTCTGCAGGTCGAAGATATGAAGAAAGGCAAGGAAAAAGATAAAAGAGAAGACAGCTGGTGTGTCATATGTTGATCAAAAGGCCATGACAAGGAACATTTCCCTCTTTTCAACGAATTCTTGGCTTATGTATCTCCGATCCCTTTGAAGCAAGTCACCTTACCCTAGTGCGAGGTATGCAAAAATAGACATCATACTGGTGAGTGTTACTATATGCAAAAGTATGTTCAAACACCTACAAATTTGTACTGTACATTCTGTAAGTCTGTAGGGCATGATGATAGGGATTTTAGGTCTTATGATCTCATGAACGAAAGGTCAAGAGACATATATAAGATCCAAGGTGAATTAAAAAAAGAAGGAAACGCTATGCAGTACAACTCTCCTAGGAGAGGAAAATTCAATCCTCGTGGTGGATTCAGAAGAAGAGGACGAAGAGGAGGAATGGGTCGAGGATGAGGACAGATCATCTGTTATAACTGTGCACAACCAGGACACCTTGCAAGGGATTTTCAGAACCCTTGTACCACTTGCAGCTACTACAGCTTGTTTGACCATGTTATAGAAGATTGTCCTGTGTTGCTAGCTAAGATTCAGGAAAGACAAGGACCTCATCAGAACCCACAAGTGAAACTAATCTATGCTGAACCTCACGGAGGATACCCTAGAGACACTATTATAACCAGAGGAGGAGTTGTTACTAGAGAAGACAGACTGATCTAAGGGAAGGTTACAGAAGATTCAGGAATCAGAAAAGCTACAGAGAAGACCCAAGCCTTTGATGCAAAGAAAGAAAGACAAATATTTGAGGAAGCAAGAAAAGAATTTAGAGGAGACCAAGGTTCTTCATCAAAGACAATACTAGAAGTAAGACAGTATGGAATTCCTCATGCATTTGATCAGTTTGCTTTGCCGAAGGAAGGAAAAGAGGTAAGAAAGCTCATGGAATTTTTACATACTTGTATTAAGTTGATTCAGGATGAAAGCATTGTACAAGAATTACAAAATTTAATCAGACAATACAAGAAAGGAAATATAGACCCCTTACTGAATAGGGAAGTACATCAAATTGGTAAGAAGAGAAGGACAAATAAGGAATTACATATGAATGCTCACATAGGAGAGTATGAGATAGACTATGTGGTCCTCGACCTAGGGTCAGAGGTCAATGTCATGATGAAGCAAACTTGGACACTAATGGTAAAAACGAAGTTGATATATTCCCCTATCATGCTTAGGATGGCTAATCAGCAAGTTGTCAGCCCATTTGGACAATTGGAGCATGCCCCTATGGACATCGACGGAGTAAGAACATTTGCAGATTTCGAGGTAATTGAAATAGTTGATAACATTTGCCCTTACCCCGCACTGTTGGGAATTGGCTGGGCCTTCGATAACTCTATTGTTGTTGACTTAAAGAAGAGACATATGAATTTTGAAGGTGATGGCCTTAGGGTCATTGCACCTTTAGATCTCGATGAAGGTCAGCGATACATAGATCCCATCAGAGAAGAAGACTACACATATACACTAGAAAACATCTACAAGCTTATCGCCAGACATCAGAATTAGATTAATCCTACAACCGATGGGAATCTAAGCTAGAGAAGTGACAACACGTGCTCATTTGACTCAGAAGAATCACTAGAGAATTGGCAAAATAAGATGTATGAAGTATCTACAAGGCGATGTTCTAGATTAACCAGAGAAGTTCGTTGGATTGGCACAACAGTAAGTAACCTACCAACCTTTGATGCTCTGAATCCATTAGAATCCTTCCTATCAGACTTTGTATCAAGTGTACCAACACAACAAAGGTTGTTGGCAATGGATGAGGCCTTGAAAGCCACGCCAACGAGATGGTGGGGGACACATAAAGTAATATCACAGACTAGATACAATGTCGTACTCTAATGACAACGTGATTCTCAGCACAAGTAGAAGGCTGCGAAGTTCACTACATAGGTTGAAGTTTCCCAAAGGGCCATGTGCGAAGCTACGAATAGGCCTGGAGTGAAATTCCACAAGAACAATGGGTACACAAATTCATCAACACGCTAGACACGCTACCTATCAACTGGTACCTCCAAGCAGAGCTATGCCTCATCACTAAATATTGGGAAGGTATGACTCAGAATTTTATAACTACATTCCTATTTGAAAGTCAATTTCCTTCAGTAGACCAAGCATTATATATTGTGAGACATAAAGTATTCGAGCAGGCATCCAACCTTCCCTTAGAACAGGAAGAGGATGAATGGACTACGCCTCTCCAGAAATTGCAAGGTTGTTCCAACATTAATACAGATGAAGACGATGATCCCAGGAAAGTGAACATTGCCGAAATAGAAGGACAAAGAGATGTGGAAGGTCCAGGAGTTGAGTTACCATTTATTAGATAGCCAATCAAGATTAAGAAAGTCAATATTGGAACAGAGGAGACACCGAATCTTACCAATGTCGGAGATTATTGGGATGCTGCCACCATTGACAAGATTACTAAGTTACTGCATGAGTATCAGGACTTGTTTCCAACCAAGTTCACTGATATGAAGGGCATTAAAGGGCCTATGGGAGAGATGAGGATCCCCTTAAAGCTAAATGCTAGACCAGTCAAATAGAGACCTTACATAATAAACCCTAAATACAAGGAGAAAGTGAAGATTGAGCTTAACAGAATGTTGGAAGCAAGGATTATATAACCTGTGGAAGAATCAGAGTGGATTATCCCTATGGTGGTGCAAGACAAGAAGACAGGTGAGATCAGGATCTGTGTAGATCTCAGGAAGCTGAACGATGATTGTTTACATGACTCCTTCCCTACACCATTCATTGACGAAGTGTTAGAAAACGTGGGAAGCCAGGAAGTATATTCTTTTACAGATGGATTTTCAGGATACCATCAGATTTGGATTGCCAAGGAAGATCTCCACAAGACCACATTTGCAATGGAATGGGGGCCCTATCTGTAGAAATTTCAATACAATTAATGTATTTCCTACGATTCTCCTGATCTAACAATTATATGCCACTATTAAATACAGAATCACTTCTACTAATATTCTTGCAGAAATTTAAACCACGATCACAAAGTGAAATATCAAGAACACATAACACAGAAGTTTTTCTGGGAAAGCGTAAAGCTAAAAACCCCACTATCGTATATTATGTATATCATGGATCATGAAACAATCTCATAAAAAACTCTAATCCAAGAGCTCTTAGTACAATACGATCATCTCACACTGTCATACAAAACTCAGCAAATACATGTGCCAATTTCTATCTCCAAATAGCCTACCTCCTCTGCACAATCCCTGCAATTAGAATTCTCACAATGAATTCGAATTTCCTAGTTTGCACATGCTCATGAGCATATCCACTATAGGTATGATTGCATGAGGGCACTTCACTCAAATCACAACTGATATCCAAACTGTCCCTTTCACCTGTTATCTCAATTGGGCCTCCACTGGATCTAACATGCATGTAGTTAACCATGGCGAATCTTTAGTTGCATGTGAGTTCACTAATTTGAATTAATTAATAATTAATTCACTGAACTCTTACTAGTGCAAGTTTAGTTACAACTAGTACAATTGGTATTAACTCACTTAATTGAGTTAAACTACTTCACAACTCTCATAACTACACTTATAACTCTGTTACAACTTCAAGTCACCTCCATGTCTTACCAATCAACCTTTGAACTCGAATTTCCCATAGTTAACTGATTTGCCATTTCAGT
>ML778970.1:304665-326619 GCA_009831015.1 Picea engelmannii
ATTTAAGGGAAAAGTAAATTAGACACATGTTTCTTGTTGACTTTTCAACACTCCCTCTCAACAAGAAAGGGATTATCCTTCACCCCAATCCTGTCTCTATGATATTCGAATTTGTTCCTGGTGAGTGCCTTCGTCAGAATGTCTGCATCCTGATCTTCCGTAGGAATGTATTGAAGGAACATGATCTTCCGCTGCACACAATCTCTAAGATGATGATACCAGATATCTATATGCTTAGATCTATCATGAAACACGGGATTAATCAAGAGTTTAATGCAACTTTGATTATCACAATGAATCACTATCGAATCTAAATGAGAACCAAACAAACCAACCAAGATCTTTCTCATCCAGATAGCCTCACATACAGCTTGACTTGTTTCCATGTATTCTGCTTCCACTGAACTAAGTGCCACGGATCTTTGTTTCTTGTTGTACCAAGAAACAGGTGTATATCTGATACTAAATATCCCCCCTAATGTGCTCTTTCTGTCCATTGGGCTGCCCACCCAATATGCATCCATGAAGCCATGAAACTTCACCTCATCCATCTATCTTTACCATAATCCATACTCAGATGTGCCCTTCATATATATCAAGACATGCTTACCCACCTTCCAAAAGAGTTTGGTAGGCTTAACTATCGCTTGACTTAGCTAGTTAACTGCATAACAAATGTCCGGTCTCTTGTTCACTTAATACATTAGAGAACCCACTAACTGTCGATAGATAGTAGCATCCACTACCTCTCCAGAAGTAGCATCCTCTTTCCTCTAGTTTCCTGGAAGAGGAGTATCCATGGGTTTGCAGCCTTCAATGTGAAACTTACCCAATATCTCCCTTGCATACTCGCCTTGAGACACAAAAAGTTCACCATCTCGCTGCCATATTTCCAATCCAAGGAAATAATGAAGAAGGCCCAAATCCTTCATCTCGAACTCCTTTGCAAGGTCCTCCTTACATGAGTGTATCATCTGCTCATCACCAGTCAGTATGAAATTACCAACATAAAGAAAAATGATTAAAAGCTTACCCTCCACCACTGATTTGTCGACCGGTCTTGGGACAATTTCCCATGCACTGTTTTTGAAAATGGAGTCATACTCCTCTACCATAGCATCAATCCAAGTGGGGTCCTGCACTGCTTCCTGAAAGGAAGATGGTTCAGTCACAATACATTTTATCATGAGAGCCATGTATCAAGCAAATTGATCAGAAGACTGTCTCTGTCTGCGCTGTGAAATAGGGGCTCCTACATTCTATGCAACATCTAGTCTCAATCTATCATCTTCCGCGGTGTGCTTTCTTCCATTTTTGATGGATGGATCTGCTTGAGTGGTTTCCTCCACTCCATGAACCTCCTCATGTGGCTGATCCAAATCTTGAGACTCATCTTTGGGAACCAACAGTTCCTCTTCTGCATGCAACTCTCGCTCCCTCTCAAGCGAAAACTGCATGGCTTTCCCCTCATAAAATTTTATATCCTGTCACATAACAATCATCTTACTGTTCATCAAATACACACGATAATTATGGGGTGTTTCTGTGTACCCCACAAATATCCCAACTTCAGCAGTCGGTTCTAGCTTCTTCCTGGAATCCTTGGTCACATGCACATAAACAGATGAGCCAAAAATTTTAAAATGAGAAACATCAGGTTTCTTACCAGTGAAATATTCTTCAGGTGTACTCATGCCAAGTATTCTATGAGGACAATGGTTTTGCACATAAACCACAGTATTGCATGCTTCTACCCACAAATGCATTGGTAGGCCCTGATCATGAAACATCGCTCGTGATGCACCCACGATCATTCTGTTCTTTCTCTCCACGACCCCATTTTGCTGTGGTTTATGAGGCACTATGAGTTCTCTTTGAATTCCTTCTTTGCTATAGAAGTCTTTGAATTCATTAGAGATATATTCTCCACCATTATCGCTCCTTAGAGCCTTCCCTTACTTCCCTGACTCTTTCTCCACTAATGCTTTAAACTCACGGAATTTTGAGAATGTTTGATCCTTCTTCTGCATGAAGAATATCCAACATTTACAAGAAAAGTCATCAACAAAAATAACATAATACCTATGTTTTGTTTTTGAAGCAACCGAGAATGGTCCACACACGTCTGTGTGAATTCTCCCCAGGATCACCAAAGCACGGTTCTACTTTTCATGAAAGGTGGACTTTACATACTTACCCAGGGTGCACCCCTTGCACTGATCTAACTGAGCAAATGTTCCCATTGGAAGTCCAGTAGATATTTGTTGTATGATCTTCAAGGCTCCATGATGAAGATGGCCCAATCGCCTATGCCATAATTCACCCTCATCCCGGCTCACCACTTTTTCTACCTTGCCCACCATGGCACCACAACCATATACCTCCAACATGTAGAGATTCTTAACTTGAATCCCTATCTTCTTGACTTGACCCGTTGCTTTATGTCACAAGTAGGATTTTCCACCGCTGAAAGTAACGTCATAGCCCCTGTCCTCCAACATTGCGACTGAGACCAGGTTTTTCTTTAGACCTGGAACATGCATAACATTTTTCAATTGAAATGGTTTACCTAACTCCCTCTGAAAGGTAATGGTACCAATACCAAATGCACTGTATCATCCATCGTCACCCATCTCAATATGCATTCTGAGATCTTTCTCCTCCAAGACACTGAAAGACTCTTTATCTCCCGTCATGTGGTAGGAAGCGCCACTATCCAAATACCAAACTGATCTTGATGCACTTGAAGCCATGCATGCGATCAAAGAGAAGTCAAGTTCAAATTGCGAGACAAGAGCCTCACCAGTTGCAGCTCCAACAACCTTCTTGTTCTTCCTCTTCTGCAGATAGTTAGTAGCGAAATGCCCATGTTCGTGACAATGAAAACACTTCACTTTGGACAAATCTAGCTTCTTGAATTTAGACTCAGATTTTGAATGGAATTTCTTCCCTTTCCCTTTCCTTGCCTTGGCAATCAAAGCACAATCCTCTTCATCATCACGCTTTGATGAAGATCCATCTCTGGTGTTCCTCCTGAACTCCTCCTGCACTAGATCCGACCATAGTCGTTCCCAATCTAGAAAATTTTCCCTTCCATTGATAGAGTCTTGATAATTGTGCCAACTCTTGGGAAGTCCTAGGAGATCCAAGCTCACCAAATCATCAACAGTGAATGTTATTCCCACACTTCCAAGCTCATCCCGACATTGGACAAACTTCGTGAGATATTTTGGAATGGAGTCGCCCTTCGTGAGATATTTTGCGAACTCTTGGAGGGAGTCCGTACTGTAATGCACAGTGGGGTGAGGGAGGTCCGCACCTCTCCTTTGAGCAGCCTGCGAGAATCTTAATGAAGTTATCACCTCTCCTTTAAGTAGGGTGTGAGAATTTCTACTCTTAGAAATGTGTGAAGTTTTCATTACTAAGGTTCGAACCCTACTAGAGACAGGACCTACGTAAATAATATTATTTTTGCACCTCACTTCCGTAGCTCTGTGGCTCTGTTACCATGTAGAAATTTCAATACAATTAATGTATTTCCTGTGATTCTCTTGATATAACAATTATATGCCACTGTTAAATACATAATCGCTTCTACTAATATTCTTGCAGAAATTTAAACCACGATCACAAAGTGAAATATCAAGAAAACATAACACAGAAGTTTTTCCGGGAAAGCGTAAAGCTAAAAACCCCACTATCGTATATTATGTATATCATGGATCATGAAACAATCTCATACAAAACTCTAATCCAAGAGCTCTCGGTACAATACAATCGTCTCACACTGTCATACAAATCTTAGCAAATACATGTGCCAATTTCTGTCTCCAAACAACCTGCCTCCCATGCACAATCCCTGCAATTAGAATTCTCACAATGAATTCGAATTTCCTAGTTTGCACATGCTCATGAGCATATCCACTGCTTGTGTGATTGCATGAGTGCACTTCACTCAAATCACAACTGATAGCCAAACTGTCCCTTTCACCCGTTATCTCAATTGGGTCTCCACTGGATCTGACATGCATGTAGTTAACCATGGTGAATCTTCAGTTGCATATGAGTTCACTGATTTGAATTAATTAATAATTAATTCACTGAACTCTCACTAGTGCAAGTTTAGTTACAACTAGTACAACTGGGCTTTACTCACTTAACTGAGTTAAACTACTTCACAACTCTCATAACTACACTTATAACTCTATTACAACTTCAAGTCACCTCCATGTCTTACCAGTGAATCTTTGAACTCGAATTTCCCATAGTTAATTGATTTTCCATTTCAGTTAATTATTTCAAGTAATTATGAGATAATAGATTAATATTTATTGTCCAATTTATTTAAGGGAAAAGTAAATTAGACACATGTTTCTTGTTGACTTTTCAACACTATCAATATATAGTGATGCCATTCGGATTGAAGAATTCCCCAACCATGTTTTCCAAGGTGGTGGTCGAAGCATTCAAAAAATTGTTTCATAAATTTCTAGAAGTATATTTCAATGACTGGACTGTGTTTAGTTTGTTGAAAAATCACATTGAATCTCTAAGGCTAATGTTGGATAAATGCATGTAGTGTCAAATTTCTTTGAATATAAAGAAGTGCATTTTATTTTCCCCATTTGGAGTTTTGTTAGGACATATTGTATGTAAGAAAGGATTACAGGTAGATCCATCCAAGATTGCCATTATAGTTGATCTACCCCCTCCTACAACAGTTAAACAGTTGCGCACAACATTGGGACACACAGGCTACTACAGGAAGTTCATTAAGGGATATGATTAGATCACAACACCCATGGAGAATCTGTTGAAGAAGGATTGTCAGTTTAGTTGGACTGAGGAATGCCAGCAGAGCTTCGACACACTAAAAGAGAAAATGGTTACTACGCCCATTTTGGTTTTTCCAGATTGGACCAAAGAGTTTCATGTACATGTCGATGCATCTTCCATCGCTTTAGGATTTGTATTAGCACAGATGGGAACAAGAGACATTGACCACCCATTAGCCTTTTCTAGCAGGAAGCTATCCAGAGCTAAGATTAATTATACCACTACTAAAAGAGAGGGATTAGCCATGGTGTATGCATTGCAGAAATTTCACCACTATTTGTTGGGAGGACACTTCAAAATGTTTATTGATCACTCCGCTCTGATCACTCCACGGTGGAGAATATGCAAATGGCTTATGTTGTTTCAAGACTATGATTTTGAAATCATAGTAAAACCAGGGAGAATGAACAAAGGCTCCGACAATTTGTCAAGGTTGGAACATGGTGAAGAACCAACTAGTTTAGAGGATGCACTACCAGATGCATAGCTACTAGCCATTAGAAATATCAATGACCACTTTTCATAAATAGTACGATTCCTATCAATAGTAATGACATCTAGTGAGTATACAATTCCATAGAAAAAACAACTAGTAGTGCGCGCTGCATATTTCTCACTTATAGCTGGACAGCTATACAAGATGGGACTAGACAAGATATTTAGAATATGTGTTATGGAGGCAGAGCACCCGCTGATCCTCATAGAAGCTCACGAAGGCATCGCAGGAGGACATTATGCAGGGAAAAAACCGTGTAGAAGGTCCTGCGAGCTGGCCTTTGGTGGCCTACCTTACACAGAGATGCTAAAGACTATTCCAGAGCCTATGATGTGTGCCAAAGGGTTGGGAAACCATACAAAAGAGATGAAATGTCATTAGCACCACAACTGACCCTACAAGCATTTGAGAAATGGGCCACTGGATTTTTTGGACCTATATATCCACTAGGAAAGCGTACATGAGCAAGGTGCATCATCACTATGACAGAGTACTTGACCAAATGGGCCGAAGCTCAAGCAGTCAAGGACTGTAGTGAAACTATAGTTGCGTGCTTCATATTTGATGACATCATAATATCCTCATGAGTGATCAAGGTACACATTTCATCAATAAGATAGTTGAATCCTTGACTGAAGAATTTGCAGTCCACCATCAGAAGAGCACACCGTACCATCCACAAGAATATGGGACAGTTGAAGCATTCAACAACATTTTGGAAACAACATTAACCAAGATATGTTGCGTGAACATGGATGATTGGGATTTGAGAGTACCAACAGTATTATGGGCCTATAGAACCACTTGCAAAAATCTAACAATGCAGACCCTTTTAAGTTGGTCTATGGTCTCGAAGTTGTTGTTCCAATGGAGTATTTGGTACCAAGCCTGTGAATTGTTGCCTTTACAAGTATGGATGATACTGGAGCTGTTCAAGAGAGGCTTAAGCAGTTGGTTGAACTTGAGTAAGATAAATTCATTGTAGGATTCCATCAGCAAGTACAGAAGGAAAGAGAGAAGGCCTATCATGACAGGCACATCAAGAAGAAGGCATTCAGACAAGGAGATCTAGTGTTGGTTTATGACAGCAAGTTCATCAAGCATCCTGGGAAGTTTAGAACACATTGGCTAGGGCCATATGAGGTTGCTTATGTTACAAAGGGGGAGCTACGCAACTGAAGACGTTGAATGGAGAATGGAAACAAGGATTAGTGAATGGGAGTCGGCTGAAGTTGTACTATGACAATCAGTTGCCTCGCATCTCTCAGTAAAATCAAACAGAGCAAGGGTCTAGGTACCTGGTGCAGTTGAAACTGGGTACCAGACACAGAAAATATAGTCTGCACAAGGAGGTATAGGAGGTATAAATCAAAAATCAAAGGCTGCACTGCACAGTCCCAAGTTAAAGTACAACAGAAGAGTCAGATCGAAGTGCCTAGAGACGAGTCATAGGTGAGTGTTGGGGGCCTTTTTACTCTTGGTTATAGAAGGAAGTGAAGAACAAGGAAGAAAAGGGAAAAAGTGAACTTCGTAGAAGGCACAGTAACTGATACTGGGTTGAAGTGAGAAAAAGAGAAGAAAAGATGGAGCAAAGCCCGAGAAAGCAAGTCGTTGGAAAAGGAGATCGAGAATGACAAGTCAACAAGGAAGAAGGATTGTGGACAACTTAGCAAGCGAAAAAAACCACCATTGGATGCTTTGGATCACCGCGTGAGAACAAAGGAAAGACATGCTAGCGAAGCCCTAAAAACATGGGTCAAGTTGACCTAGGGTTTTGGTATCTAGGGTTTTGAACACTTAGGTTTCAGCCTAAGGATGTCGGTGAATGATTGTAATGTATAAATAAAGGTCTAAAGGGCCTAGGTTGGGTTGGTGCTTTGGGTTGGTATCTTATTATTGTAGATCGAGTGTATTATTGAAGAGAGTGAGTATTGAATCGAGAGAGAGAAGTGTTGGGTACGAGAGCGTTATGGATTGGAAGATCTTCAGCTGGGTGTGAAGATCAACCCTGCAGCTGGGTGCCCAGAGAGGGGAGAGAATCATAGGAGAAGAAAGGAGATATGCTAGCTAAGAGCGCAGACAAGAACTGTATGCTTTATCTCAATATAATATAGCACAGTTATGTGGATGTAGCCCTAGAGAGAGGGTGAACCACATATATTTTGTGTTGTGTATGATTGGTCTTTTGTATTTGTCATTCATATACTGTTATTGCATTGCTAAGGTAGATCTGATAGATGCATGGAGTAGATCAAGATGATAAGTGATATATGAATGTTGTGTTGTTCCTGTGTTAGATCCACTTGATATTCCCCTTGGTTGTAGACATCTCTGTCCTGCAACCCCCTCATAATTGCTTCAGGTGAGACTGCATCTACTTCATAGGTGTTGCTGAAAGGGCCAGTAGTTAGGGCTTGTTGGTGCGCTCTTGGAGCTGAACCCTAGGTCTTCCCCTGTGCCAACAACACTTCATAAAACCATATACTTTCTTGATAAAAGAAATTTGTTGAATATAATGAAGTAAACATAAAATTTATAACAACAATCTTTATAGAGAAATACTTCACTTTAAATTCCTTGTAAATAACTTCAAAATGACTAAGAATCATTAACCATTGAAATCATAACACTAACATTTGGTAGAAGCCAATGAGACAAGGTATGAATCAACCTTTACAATTGATTTTATGAGATTTTAGTGTTGCATCTAATGGTTGTAGATTTCTTTAGTAACATTGGCAGTGTTTCTAGTAGGTTAATCTATTCTAGGGTTAGAAAGTATTAGTAGGTTGCTTGAAGTAAAAGATTTGAGGGTTGGTTTCATCAATCAAACAATTTTAAGGTCTAAATCAGTTCCTCTTAGGGATAATGGAGTCACTTGAAGCAGATAAACTTGAAGGAAACAAGTGATAATGTAGGAGCTAAGGAACAAGAAGGATGAAGATTGAGGTGTTGGTAAGCCAAGGCCTCAATCAACAAGCCTTAGAAGGAAAACGACTACTAGGAAGTAGGTAACCATGGGCCCTAGGGTTTTTTCTTCTTCTTTAGATCAAGCTTGAAACAATTAATGGCTTGATGAAGAAAATGACACTAGAGTTCTGCAATGGCAGGGCTCTAGTATAATGCTTCAATGGTAGGGTTTCTAGCACAATCTAGTAGGTGAAAAATTGTTAAGACAAGGACAATAACATGTGCTTGTTCTCCTAGGGTTTTAAACTAGCAATTTCATAATATTGGAATAAATTCAAAGTAAATACACCATAACCAATCAAATCAAAGAAGTATTTCAGAAATTCACTTACATCCACCAAGCATAATCTAGCAATAATCCTAGTTGAAGATTTTTCACCAAGAAAAATGTTAAGAAACACCAAATTAAGCCTCCTCCAAGAAGTGCACCTAAAATTTCAGCCAATAAACCCTAGATAGGCCACAAATTTCAGACCTCACTTGTGTGAGTGAAAGATGATGAAAAATAAGAGGTAACTTCCCCTTATTTATACAATACTAAAGACCAAAATTAGGTCAAAAAGGTCGACATGGCCAGTTACAAATAATATCCAGTTTTTAAATTAAATGTCATAATAAAACCCTAAAACAAGCTGCTAAGGTGATGTCATGCCCCTTTAGGGTGACATTAGGCCCTTTTTGGGCAACGTTGGCCTCCTGGAGAAAAACATTAGGCCTTATTGGGCCTCGGGAACATGCCACATGTGCCACTTGGCACACAACTGCCTCCAAAATATCTCAAAACATTGGATGACGTCATGGGTGACCTGGGTGAAATCATGGGCCTTCCAAGGCCTACATCATGGTGCAAAGGGCACAACCCTCTGGGTCCAGGCCTTCTAGGATGCCCCTGGTGAAACGTTCTCCTCTCTCTCTAGTGCAATCCTTTGATCTATCTCTTCCCCCTGTTGGGGTCTCAACATCCATATGGTCGGATTTTACCAAATGGAGGTTCGAACTAATCATCTCCCCATGTGTACCTATCCATCGAGTACCTATCCATCGGGTGTGGCCCTGAAAAATAAACAGATACACCCTCCATGCACTCATAATTCAAAAGGATCATAGCAATTTCAATCACATATAATCATCAAGTTATTAAACATGTGCATAAAACCCCTTTTACCCAAACAAGTGCTCAAATACATTATGCTAATCTACAAGCCAAGTTTGGAGGGAACACTAGAACATCCTATTGGGCTAATGCTCATTGGATGTGGGATGTTTCCAGGAGAAGTCGAATATATGCCATGTGAGTGGATGAGGTGGTAAGGGATGTCTGGGCAAGGGATGTAGTGATAGCAGGGAAATGTATGGCTTACCTGTGGGTTCCTCTAAAGAGGGTGAGATGCACATGTCATGGATGAAAATGTTTCCAAGCCCATTCATGCCTTTTATCTTTTATTCTTATTGCTTTTTATTTCAATAGGATAGTTAGGGTACACTTCCCTGGCGTGGTGACCAGTGGTGGCAATCTTACCCATAAGCATTTCATGGAAATGAGAAGGTTTCCTTGTGATGAGACCCCCTTTCTCTTGGCTATGCCACCAAGAGCCACTACCCTAGCGTGGTGACCAACTATTCATAGTGTCATACCGCAACATTCCCATGGACTTAATAGGTTGGCTCATGATGAGACCCCCTATCTTCCAACTAGGTCTTGATTTATTATTTTTTATGGGTCCCTTTGTTTCTCATTGAGAAGCTTTTTATTGCTTTCTCGGGGATCCTTGGGCGAAGCATCTCAAGGTTTCATTCTTTTGGATTTTGTCTTTTTCCAGCTACTTTTACCCTCTATGATTTTATCCCCTTCTTCCCATAAGGCAAGGTACAACCCTTAGATATTTGGCCAACCCAATTCCCGGACTAGTGTAATGGGATGGATGAGTGGGAAAAAGATGAAAGGTGGTAAGTATGGTGGGAGCGAACGATGACCTCTCATTAATCCTCCCAGTGGAAACTCAAACCCTATGGGTACCATCTTACTAGGGCATCATGTCATTCCCCCCAGGTGTGGTCAAGTGAAAAAGCATAAGGTCCAAGCACACATTAGATTAAAAAATAAGTAAATGCACATATCCAAAGGTTTTGAGGATTAGAGTGACACATACCATGATACCCAAACTCATTACTTCATAGAGAAAGATCCATTTCTACTGTAGGATGAGGCCGATGTGATGGATGTTGTTGTTGTTGAAAAAGTGGAGGTGCTAAAGAAGAAAAAGGATGGCCCCTCTAGGTCCATCCTCAAGTCAATATGGCTCTCGATACTCCATGTCTAGGACCTATGGGCCTCGAGACATAATATCCTTAGTTATCCCTAGGATAGGGGATAACATTTGGCTCCAACTCGGGGACATGTGCTCACCATAGAGTGCATGAGAACCTCAGCATATCTGGCATAAGCTTTGACCTAATTTATCTCAACAGAAAACTATTATTAATAATTTGGGGTGGTGATATCACCCCCGACTCACACATATATAACACAGAAAATGAAAGAAACCATATGTACAAATGGAAATACAAACTACTCTAGCATGAAACGCAAATGGTATATACAATGAATGCAAATGCCTACCTACTTACCTATACTTACCTGTGAAGTCAATTCTCTGCCCCTTGATGAGGTTTGAGGAGGTGCCTGCTAACTGGTAATGTGTGACTTCTTCCTTCCAACGTAGAAAAATAGTAGGCATCATTGACTGAATTCCTTCCAACTCTGAAGGGTCCAAGACAAAATTGTGCACTTCCCTTGCCATTAGTAGGCTCTCCATTCTTTGTTTCCCACATCCAAACTGTATCTCCCTCTTTGTAATCCTTGGTCTTGAATCTGGTTGTTTCTTGTACAACCCTGGTGTGGGGTTCTGCTGTGAATACTTCTTGTTGGGATGGCTTGATCAACATGTCATCTTCTTCTTTATTTAACAATTTGACTGTCCCAAATTCTTTTTCCTTGTATTTTTCTAGGAGTTGTTGATACTCTTCCTTCTTTTTCCATTGTATTTGATCGAAGTCTTCCTCTGAAGCGAAAGGAAAATCATCACGGGAAAATAAAGGAAGAATTTCTCTGGTTGGCTCATGCATTTTACTAGTTCTGATATCATCCTCTTCCCATTTGACGAATCCAACTCCTTTCCTTCTAAACCTCATAAAATAGTCATATTTTGTAGAAGCATAATCATCCAAGTCTTCAGAGATGTTAGATGCATTGTCAGGATAATCACCCCAATTTGTATCTCTTTAATTCTCCAAAATGATGGGGTGGGGTATCACCAAAACACTATCCCTTATGTATGTTTCATGAAAATGCCACACCTCATCATTACCTAATGCAATATTGTTCTTGTGATTGATAGGAATATTCTGGTCACCCTTTCCCTTACTAATATTGTCTTCTTTTGTTGAGCGAAGGGTGGGACAACCTTGAAATAAGCATGAATCTACTAAGTTGTAATCACTATGTCCCTGAAAGGGGGTTTTCTCATTTTGATCAAAATGGTCAGTTTGTAATAGCGTGGAATTTTCTTCGGATGATAGTTGGTCATCTGGGATTTGTTTTGTCAAAGAAGGGATTTCCAACATTTCACGAATCCTTTTAACCTTTTGTAGGATACAGGCCATACTAGTGCTCAGGTTGGTTCTATTATTGTCAGGTTTTGGGAAATGTTGGGGTTGATTACTAGTATACACATGGGGATCTTCAAGTTTTACCCTTGAGTTATCATTTGTTTGGCCAAAGTATTCAATCCTAGGCTTCCTCATGTCTTTATTTTCTTGGGTTTGACTTGGTGTGAACAAGGAGAATATGGAATCTACAAAATTAAGTTTCTCATGAGTAGACTTTGGGTGATAACGTTCAAGATAGGAGTCCTTGCATGACCATGGTTTAGGATCATTTTCTTGTCTTGCAACATTTTTTAGGTCCAAAGTGTTCAGACAAATCTGTTCTCTTGGATCATGAGATTCTATTGTTTGAGGAGGTCCATAGAAAGTGGCTTTTGGATTTGTGATAGTGACCTTTCTAGCTGAGTGATTTTTTCAAAGATACTTAGATCCTCAGAGGGTTCATGTTATTTTGAAAAATTTAAGGCATCTTTCATGTTTGACAAACATGTGCTCCATTTCCTATGGTAAGTATTGTTTTCTACCTCTAGAATCTCTGGGAGGTCATGCTCTATTCCTCCCATGCTTTCCTTATTTATCTCCCAGATATCATCATTGTTAAAAAAATTGACCTGATAGATGGCACTGTCGAACTTAAGATTCTCTTCAATCTGGAAGGAAACATCTTGAGCTTCTCCTAGGGTTGTAGGTAATCGATACTTAAGGGTAAATCACAAAGTTCCTTCAAAGGAGCTAAGGTAATGTTGGAGAACAACGCTCTTTGGGAGAAAATCAGGCTAAAGTTTGCTAATGAGAGTATTAAACCTATCATTGAATTCCCTAACGTGTTCATCTGTTTTTTTGCAAACTTCGAGGAATTGAGATTAAAAGGAGGCCATACTTTCTTTTTTACACCACTTTTACTTGAAATCTTGTTCAAGATCTTCAATGGTTTTGATGCTTCCATTCGAGAGACCATTAATCCATCCTCTGGCACTCCTGGTGAGTGAACTTGCAAAGAGCCTCATAAAGACATCAGGGTGTTCCTGTCCGGATTGGTGAAATTCAAACCCTTCACAAAACTTGGTCCAATGTGAGTTACCATAGGATACCCCTTCTCTCGAAAACCTAGCTATCCAGGAGTCAACCTTCTTGGGTAGATCATGTAATACCCCTTGGGTGTTAGATAAGTCGAAAGGGCCAAAGAGTTCTTTGTGAGACCAGTTAGGAGGACTTACAATGGTAACATGATTTGCAGGGGTAATAGGGATTGCAATAGTAGAAGGGAGTGTGTACTGACACCCACTACGGGTCACCATTTGCGGAGTAGCCAGATAATTCTCTTGAAATTATCAAAGAAATAAGGGAATCACCCTTAGTGAAGTCTCCATGTAAGCTTGTAAGAAAATTTCTTTGGATAAAGGCTCACTGAAAAAGTATCGTTTGAGGAATATTGACTCGGTGTTCCCTAACAACGACACCAAAATGTTATCACACAATTTGTTCTTTGATAGAAGAAAAGGTTAAAAGGAGAGAAAATTGGTGTAATGGGAGACTATCCTATCACTATCACCTCAATAAGATGTCTCTTTCTATTTAGGGTTGTAGGCCCAGGGGAGACGTCCCCGGTGACCTGGGGGTTTGAGAAGTCAAAGTCAAAGTGGCTAGGTAAATATCCCCTCTCACAAGTCACAACCAATCAGAAAGTTCAATTTTATAACCAATGAAGTGATAATATGTCAAAGTGTACCTAGCTGGAACAAAGCAACAAGAAAACTATATATTTGCAAGTACACTTTCTGGTTAGCACTTCATAAAACCATAGACTTTTTTGATAAAAGAAAATTGTTGAATATAATGAAGTAAACAAAAAATTTATAAAAAAAATCTTTATAGAGAAATACTTCACTTTAAATGCCTTGTAAATAGCTTCAAAATGACTATGAATCATTAACCATTGAAATCATAACACTAGCATTTGGTAGAAGCCAATGAGACAAGGTATGAATCAACCTTTACAATTTCTTTTATGAGATTTTAGTGTTGCATCTAATGTTTGTATCTTTATTTAGTAACAACATCAATGTTATTAGTAGGTTAAGCTATTCTAATGTTAGAAAGTATTAGTAGGTTGCTTGAGGTAAAAAATTTGAGGGTTGGTTTCATCATTCAAATAATTTTAAGGTCTCGAGGCCCAGAGCTCCTAGACATGGAGTACTGAGAGCCATATCGACTTCAACATGGCCCTAGAGGGCCCATACTTGTCTTCTTCAGTGCCTCCACTTTGTCAGCAACAACAACATCCATCACATCATCCTAGTCTTGCAACATAAATGGGTCTTGATCCATGAGGTAATGATTATGGATATCATGGTATCTGTCCCTCTGATCCTCAAAACCTTTGGATATGTGCATTTAATTCTTTTTTCTTCTAACATGTGCTTGGACATTATGCCTTTCCACTTGAACACACCTGGGGGGATTGACAGGATGCCCTAGTAAGCTGGTACCCATAGGGTTTGAGTTTCCACTAGGGGGATTCATGAAAGGTCATCATATGTTCCTACCATACTTACCACTTTCCATATTTTTCTCTCTCATCCATCCCATTACATTGGTACGAGAATTAGGTTGGCAAAATATCTAAGGGTTGTACTTTACCTTGTGGGAAGAAGGGGATAAAGGCCTAGAGGGTAAAAGTAGCTGGAAAAAGATAAAATTCAAAATAATGAAATATTGATATGATTCACCCAAAGATCCTTGAGAAAGCAATTAAAATATTCTCAACAAGAAATAGAGGGACCCATAAAAAATAATAAATTAAGACCTAGTTGAAGGATAGGGGGTCTCATCACGAGCCAGCCTATTAGGTACATGGTCATGTAGCAGTATGACACTACCAAAAAATGGCCACCATGCCAGGGTAGTGTCTCTTGGTGGCATAACCAAGAGAAAGGGGGTCTCATCACTAGCCAACCTTCCCATTTCTGTGAAATTCTTGTGGGTAACATTGCCACCACTGGTAACCATGCCAAGGCAGTGTCCCCTAACTAGCCTCTTGAAAGAAAAAGAAATAAGAATAAAAGGTAAAAGGAGTGAATAGGATTGGAAACATTTTCATCCATGACAAGGTGCATCTCACCCTCTTAAGAGGCATCCACAGGTAATCCATACATTTCCCTGCTATCACTGCACCCATTGCCCAGACATCCCTTACCACCTCATCCACTCACATGGGTTGGATTTGACTTCACCCGGGAACATCCCACATCCAATGAGAATTAGCCCAATAGGATGCCCTGGAATCCCCTCCAAAATTGGCTTATAGAATAGCATAACGTCTTTGAGAACTTGTCCGGGTAAAAGGGGTTTCATGCACATGTTTAAATAACTTGATGATTATATGTGATTGACATTTCTATGATCCCTGTGACTTATGATCCCATGGATGGCGTATTTTTTGATGTTGCGAGGCCACACCTGATGGACAGGTACATATGGGGAGATGATTAATTCAGACCTCCATAGGGATAAAATCCCACCTGATGGATGTTGAGACCCCAGTCAGGGGTAGAGACAGATCAGGGGATTGCACCAGAGAGATAAGATGGTGTTTCACCAAGGGCAGCTTGGCAGGCCTATACCCAAGAGGGTTGTTTCCTTTACACCATGATGTAGGCCTTGGAAGGTCCATGACGTCACCCAAGTCTCCCAACATTTTGTATGTTTTGGAGGCAGTTGTGTGCCAAGTGGCATGTGTGGCAGGATCTTGGGGCCTAACGTTTTGATCCAAGAGGCCAATGTTGCCCAAAAAGGGACCAGTGTCACCATAAAAGGTCATGACATCACCTTTATATCTTGTTTTAGGGTTTTATTATTTTGTTTACATGTAACTGGCCATGTCATCCTTTTTTACCTAATTCTAGTCATTGAAAATGTATAAATAAGGGGAAAACCCCTTGTATTTTTCATCATCTTTCACTCACACTTGTGAGGAATGAAATTTTCACCCTCCTTGGGGTTTCTTGGCTGAAATTTTAGGCGCACTTGTTGAGGAAGGCTAAATCTTGGAGTATTTTGACAAGTTTCTTGGTGGAAGTGTTCAACTAGGGTTTTTCTTGATTCTTCTTGATGACTGTAAGTGATATTTCTGCAATTCTTCTTAATTGAATGGTTATAGTTTATTTATCTTTCATTTACATTAAATATTATGAAATTTCTTGAATAAACCCTATGAAGACTAGCACGTGTTATTGTCCTAGTCTTGTGCTAGATATTGTCCTAGAATTTCCTCCCTCCATTGCTTCATCTTAGCTGATTTTTTGCTTCATCTTTGAGTTAAGGAGGGGGGAAATTCTACTAAGGCCTAGGGTTACCTACACCTTAGTAGCTAGTTTTCCCTAGGGTTTGATAATTGGATCCTTGGGTTACCAACACTCCAATCTATCAATATCTCTTGTCCCTGACTCTCCTTCTATCATTTTCTTCAACATTTGCCGCCATATTCATTGACTCCATTTTCCCTAAAGCACTAGTCTAAGTCCTCCTTTGAGTAATTCATCAAAAAAACCATCACAACATATTCTTTGAGCAACCTACTAACGCTTTCTAACCCTATAATAGCCTAACCTACTGACTATATTGTTGTTGTTACTAAAGTACGTTAAAACCATTAAATGCATCATTAAAAGCTTATAAAAGCAATTGAAAAGGTTGATTTATACATTGTCTTGTTTGCTTCTAACAAATGCTAGTATTATGATTTCAATGGTTAATTATTATTAGTCGTTTTGAAGCTATTTCAAGGAATTTAATGTGAAGTATTTCCCTATAAATATAGTCGTTATAGTTTTCTATTTACTTCATCATATTCAACAAATTGCTTTTATCAAGAAATTCTATGGTTTTATGAAGTCCTAACCATCAAGTGTACTTGCAAATATATATAGTTTATTGTTGCTTTGTTCTGTGTTTGATACATTATCATTTCATTGGTTATAAAACCAATACTTTATGATCGGTGGTGACTTGTGAGAGGGGATATTTATCTAGCCACTTTGACTTTTCCTTCTCAAATCTCTAGGTCACTAGGGACATCTCCCCTGGGCCTACCACCCTAAATATAAAGAGACATCCTATTGAGGTGAAAATGATAGGATAATCTCTTGTTACACCAATTTTCTCTCCTTTAACCTTTTCTACCATCAAAGTACAAATTGCATGATAACAGGAGAGAAGGGGGGCTGCGTCAACAAGAAGTTGCAAATGAACAATGTAAAATACCAATTACTAGAAAAATGAAATTTTCTCTCATACAAATAAAATTTACAACTACTAGCATGCTAAATTTCTCATGCAATTAATAACATTTATAAAAATGTGAATCAATCTATTAATCACACAACAAATACAACATTCAATTAAAAACGTATACACAGTGGAATTAACATAATAAAACATAAAAAAAAAACCTTGTATGTTAATGGGTGAATTGACTAGCTACATACCAGGGACATGCCTACTAGCCATGTGGATTGTTGTTCAATTCTCTCAACAACAGGCCACCCTCGAGCTGATGTTATGAGTCCATAAGGAGGTTTGGTCCTCTTGTATATCCACTCCACATTTGGGAGCTCAAAACCTAGGTTCTATTCCAACAAAAATTCCAATCCACCATCTCTCCTTCCCCTCAACCTGTACAACCCAAAGACTTGGATCCCTCTTCTCTGCCACACAGTCCCTCAGACCTTCCCACCTCCCTCCAAGACTCCAGTGCACATGTTTGGATAGGATATATCATAGGTGGGGACTCCATGAACTCTCAATTGTAATTTTGGAGTGCTCATAGTAGCCTTCTCAAGGATCTTGAGTCATTTCCTCAACATGGAATCACTTGTAGGATTACAACCCAAATATAGGCATAAAACACACCCCTTTCATTGCTATTCTAACACATAACATGGCTGGTGCTCTTTTCCATCACCTAACTCTCCTCTTGGTTCCCAAAAAATATGTAAAAACTGACCCAAAAAGGTGCTCGAAATTCCTTTTCTCCTCATGCAAGCTTGACTCTCACATTTCCCAAAAAGTGGTTGTACTCATCCCATGTTGTCATAAATTTGTGAGTTGACCTTTCCCACCTACCACTCTTACATCGATTTAATATATCTTTTGATATTTCAAAGGGGATAAACATTAATACGAAAATAGTTGAATTAATAGAAATGGGTAACCCATTGGACCCCTTTTATCCCCCTCCTTTGTGGAATCATAACCCCTCGTTGTTATTGTCATGCTCGTATCACATCCAATGATTATTATTTTTATAAATCATTTCAGTGTACAAAACACATAGTTTGTCCCTCAATCATATTAATCAATATGGGATTTTCGACCCAAACATTTTGACTCACAAGCCTAAATCACATTTTCACATTAACATTGTAATTTGCGAGGATAAAAATTGGGATATTACATCCCCTCCCCCTTATTTTTTCACTTTCCTCAATTCACAACACTATACAGGTGTACACACATATTATAATTCTATCCTATTTGACCTTTATTCAACATATAGGCTCTTTGTCCTAATATAACACAGGCTCTCCATCCCACAACATGTTCACATAGGAACTCTGGCCCAAAACCATACATAATGATTTCACAATTCAATAATTCTTGTGACAATTCTAACCAACAATGTCTCATTCCCCTCGGTTTTCACAACCCAAAGAAGAGTACCCCCTTTCCATATCCAATACCATTCTTCCTACAATTTTATCAACTTTCATTCAATTAAATAGATTGTCAATATCTCATGTATAATATACCTCTTCCACACATTTACAATAGCTCGTGAAATGATCTCATAATTGCATCTTACAATAATTCAATCACTTCCATCTATTATTTATATTAAATGGAATGAAACTATCATTCCCTGCATATGCATTATCTATCACACCAAGCTCTTCATAATGCAATCAAACATTATCAATAAATAAACCAACGTGTCAATACCATGGCCACATCTACACAATCCATCCTTGGATTGATTCTTGAATACCACATATCTATGTCATGTATTCCACCATAGCAAGTTGGAATATGTATCCAACACCTTAACACATCATCCAAACTATTCCCAATTTACGTGTTCGATCATTTTGATACCTTCCTCTTCGACCCATACACAACACTGGGAATATAATTATCTAGTTCTCTTCAGAGTTGGCAAAGAGGTTGCATTCCAAACATCAATTATAAATAGGAAGACCATTAAGCACATGTACAATGCCATAGCCCTTAAATATCCAACCACAATATGGCCTCACACATGGCTAGCTCTATTGGTATTCATTGCTATAGCAGGAGTATGTCTCTTGATTTTACTTGACTTGGTTATGATATCATACCCAACATAACATAATATGCAATCAAATCTCATATAATTGCATTCTTGCATTAACCAACATTTGTATACTCAAGTCCTTATGCCTTTACACATCAATTCAAATATTAAATTTTGATTAAGGGAATTATTACCTCAATTCCCCTTAGTAATTATGCATCATAAGCAACCCAAATGCATACCTGCATGGTTGTTAACACATTACATGATGCTACTTGATTAGATGAAATTTTGTATAATATCATAGGATCCCTTCACCAACCTCTTGATAATCATTCTTACCATCTTCATTTTTCTGCGTATGGATGGCAGTCGTATGTGACAACATCATCATCAACATCTTCAACCATGCTATAAACAAATTATTATTTAAAAAAAAAATCCTGGATAAATAATCCATCACTAGCCATATTCAATTATAATAAAATCATTATTTCACATATATAACAACAAACTATTCTTAGTCTATAATCATTCCATATGAATGTCTAAGCATTCTTGCATGCACTAATGCACATCAATATGCACCAACAATTCAATCTCATCATGCCTACTAATGCATATGCATCCTAGTTTCATTGTATGCATCATCCATCACTTCCATTATGTAGTCCAGTGCATATCTGTGTTCAACTTCTTGTGCTCCATGTAGCCATCCTCGAATCCTATTGAGCTTCATTGTACTAGTTCATATGTATCTCGACCAAGCTCATAAATCAAGGATTTAGAAATCAAATTTTTGTAAGAATCACTATCAAATGAAACATTTAACTTCTTGTTATTCACTTGAACCCTGATCTAGAAAAGTGCATGTCTTTCTACACTTTCTCGTAGTTGTTGAAGCATGGTGCAAGATAGGGTCTCATCCACATTGGAGTTTCCCTCTACCTCTATATCTTTTATATTTAGTTGTGATTGTGCCCTTCAAGGAATTGTACCATTTTATATGTCACTCCAAATGAAAATTCTAGCACTTTCCTCCATGTGTCCAACCACATCACAATGGTTCCAATGTTTTATAGGATCATTACCTTTTCTGGTTGTAGCTATAAATTTCTTCATTTTATTTTTAATGGGATCTTCTTTATGATTTTGTTGCCTTTTTTTGATATCTAACTCAATGTATATAGCCTTTTTTCTTGGTTCATCTATGTCTTTTACATTCAAAATATACAGTTTCCTTTGCATGTGACTATGTAGACTTCCAAGGTACTTCACTACTATGGCAAGTTCTTCTAGTGAGACATCCAACATGATAGTTTTCTTCCTGAAATCATACATGTATTCTTGAACACTTTAGCAAATTTCTTCTAGTGAGACATCCAACATGATAGTTTTCTTCCTAAAATCATACATCATGTATTCTTGAACACTTTTTCCTTGATCTTGATGGTAGTATTGTTGCCATATGTGTTTTTCATCATCATAGCCTATATGATATAACAATTATTTCAACAATTATTTGAAGTGCTCCCACTTTGTCACCATGGGATTATTTCAAAGATAAAAATCATCTACATAACTCTCCCATCATATCAAAACATGTCCATAAATTTTAAATGATGAAAATAGATATTTTGTATTTCAAAGGCTTTTCCCATTTAGATTGGTAAGAAATGTATTCTTCATGCTTGAGCTATACAAAAATTTTATTGGTCTCCCTCATTACCAAAATTTCTAGCACCATCTCATTTGATACAACAATGCTATACTCTAGCCGAGTAAACCTAACTTCAAGGTCTTCAATGGTTCTTCATTTCCTGACATTTTTTTTCTACTTCTTTCTATATCTGAAGCAATTGACTATCCACTCTTCTAGTATACACTATGGGTTCTTACCATACATGTTGTTCATCAAGTGTTCTCAAACTTGGTCTAAAATACCAATATGATTTGTAACCAATCATCCTATGGCCAACTCAATTCACCAAAATGGACCCCATATTACTGCTAAGTGTTTAATATATTTGTTTAAGTGCTAATATGAAAATAATAGTGGTTGTGTATTCAAGTCAAAGAACTCAATGAAATAAACCCACCATCATACACATAGTAGGACACATGGATGTATCCTAGAGAAACCCAATGGGAAATCTCCACATTAAAATGGTGTTCTTGAGTACACATTACCAATGGCTCAATAAGAGATTCTATTCCTATCCTAATGACTTAGAGGCTAAAAGAGTGAATACCTCATTTTCTCTGCATATATACCTTATTCTAGCTACTTCTCTCTTTGGAATCTTAATTGGCTTAGGGGATTATAATTCTTTATGTCTCTGAAAATGCTCTTTGACACCTTCAAAATATGGATTCACCATTCCTAAGTGGGTGAACCCGTCCCTTTATGGCTATTTGTTGTCATACTTATCTCCTCCTCTTTGGTTTTCCCATTTGGTTTTCTAGGGTAAATCTATGTTATCTATGGACTTTGTGATTATGGTTGTGTTGTATGCATGCTTAATTAGTTATGGCAGTAATTGCATCAAGAGGTTATTTCTACAACCCAAGTGGATGAGATGTGTCACATCTGTATTGATGATGTTCATTCAATATATACATATATACATATATACATATATACATATATATATAT
>ML778970.1:329227-339847 GCA_009831015.1 Picea engelmannii
AAAAATTCATAATGTCCTCTCATGAAATTTGGGGGGAACATGCTCGAAAATACCCTAAAGAAGTTTTTTTTTCAAATTGGATAACGGTGAATTCATTAGTGGATGTGGCCCCTCAAAATATTTCCCAAACTTAGAGAAATGATCGAAAAGGAAAGGAACTGATAAACAATTGGCTCAACCATTTTCTTATTTTTGAAAATATGTTGTTAACATATTGGGGAATTTCATCATGGGTATTTGAGGGCAGTTCTTTTGACCACATACCAATTTTATTGAAAATTTTCAAGTTAGATAAGGCAAAATATTTCCCCATGAAATTCAATGAGTCTTGGTTGCAAGAAGAGGAGTATCACTCTTTAGTTTTGACTTCTTGGGTTCATCTGTCTAATGATGAGGGTTCCTCTTACATGATTCAATTAGAAAACAATCTTGGGAATATCAGTTCAATAACCAAAAAAATGGGCTAAAGAATTCCAAGATCATTCGCAATCCAACCTAAAGGACGTAGAGAAGGCCCTAAATTTCCTCTTGACTGGATGATCGATTGGGTCTCTAAGTCGTACATAGGAGTTGGAATTGGGGGATATTTTAAAAAGGAAATAAAATTATTTACTATTGGAAGAAGCTAGATGGAGGAAAAAAAGTAGGGCAATTTGGCTGAAAGAAGGAGATAGAAATACCATTTTTTTTCACAGGTTCGCTCAACACAAAAAGACCTCTAATAAAATCGGAGAAATCATACACCCAAATTGAGTTATGGTGTCCTCCCACGAGGAAATTTCAGGAACAAGGATAGATTTTTCAATACCTTGTTCAGAGAAAAACTGGGCTGCCCCATTTCAGAAATACTAAAAGTTGTATACCTTTTTCCCTAGAAAATTACTGAGGAAATTAATAAGGCCCTACTAGAGAAGGTCTCAAAGTTTTAAATACTTAATACCCTTTTTGCCTTTCAAAAATATAAAAGTCTTGAGCATTATGGTATGTCAGTGGAATTCTTCTTAGGTTTTTACGATCTGATTAAGGAGGACTTACTAAAAGTGGTGCAAGAATCCTAGGCATTTGGAAGGTGTTTGGTCCCCTTAAAAAAACCTATCTATCCCTCATTCCAAATAAATCTAATCCAATCACTTTCAATTATTTTCACCCTATTTCTTATTGTAACCTGATTTATAAGTTAATATCCAAGATCATCACGAATCGACTCAAACCTATCCTTAGAAAATCTTTTCAGAGGAACAATTTGGTTTCTTGTTCAAATGAAAAATACATGGTGTTGTGTCATTAGCTCAAGAAGCTATGCATACAATCAAAGTTCAAAATATTCCTTCCTTTGTGCTTAAATTAGACCTTTCAAAAGCATATGACAAAGTCATTTGGACTTTTATTAGAATGTCCATGATCAAGTTGGGGATGAACCTATTTACGATGAACTAGATTATGAGGTGAATTGAATAGACATATTTCATTGTGTTAATAAATTAATCCCCTTCCAAAATTTTTTAATCTTCAAGGGGGTTGTGACAAGGATGTCCTCTATCTCCCTTTCTCTTTTTGATAGCGGAATTTTTTTTAAGTAGACTCATTCAAGAGGAAAGGAGTAAAGGACTCCTGAAAGGATTGAAGATAACATATTCATAGTTTATTTCTCATTTTCTTTTTGTGGATGATGTAATTCTCTTTGGTGCATGTAAAGTAAAATAATTTCAGGTTATCAACAATATTTTGGACATATATTTTTTAGCAACAGGGATGGAGATTTCATTGTTCTAATAAACGGATCACCTTCCAAAAAACATTTCTCTTCAAGGGGGCTACGACAAGGATGTCCTCTATCTCCCTTTCTATTTTTGATAGTAGAAATTTTTTTAAGTAGACTCATTCAAGAGGAAAGGATTAAAGGACTCCTGAAAGGTTTGAAGATAACATATTCATAGTAATGATGAATATGTAATGATGTAAGGTTTGTGGATGATGTAATGCTCTTTGGTGCATGTAAAGTAAAATAATTTCAGGTTATCAATGATATTTTGGACCTATATTGTTTAGAAACATGGATGGAGCTGAACAGAAGGAAATCTTCTATCAGATTCAATGCATTGGGAGAAGAGACTAGAGAGTAGTTAATCCACATTTTCCCTTTCACAACTTTGGAAATTAAAGATGGAATCAAGTATTCGATATTTTTGTTAAAGAAAAATTCATATGGTTATGTGGATTGGACTTGGTTAGTTTTAAAAATTCAATCCAGAATTAATATGTGGGTGAATCGATTTCTCTCTCATGGAGGGAATTTGGTGTTAATTAAATATGTACTATGCAACATTCTAGTGTATTGGGAAACCATAGAAAAGATTCCAAAAGGTATCTTAATAAAAAATTTCAAAGATTGTTTCAAGTTCTTGTGGTCCAGAAAACAATCAGGAGGAAGGAATTCCTCCTGTCAAGTGGTCGTGGTTAGCAAATCCAAAGGAGTTTGGAGGATGGGAAATTCATAATCTGGTTTGGTTCAATAAATATTTGGTGGAATTTTTTTTATGGAGGCTCATCAACAACAGGATGTTGTGGGGAAGTGTCTTAATTTCTAAGTATTTTATAGGGAAATCCATTGAAGAATGGTTCAAAAATCCAAGGAAGTCAGTGGTAATAAGTTCAACAGGATGGAAAGTGATGGTGGATGCTTTCCCTTTGATTGGGACATGGAAATAACGGTGTATTAGAGATGTAAGGAGTGTTCACGTTGGGGAGGATCCTTGGGAGGGATCAGTTGGAAATTTCAAACTATCAGAGGATCTAGTGAGAAACATCTGAGCCTAGGGGGTTTTCTCTTTGAGGGGTGCAACAACACAAGGAATGGATATCATGGTCAGAATTATTTGGAAATCAACAATGGATTTGAATCATGTAGGAGATCGAGTGGAAGATTGTATATCATATATAGATACCCTGAAATTAAACCTTATTAATCTGGAGGAGGATGAATATGATTCACTATGTTGGGAAAAAAACATGAAAGTTGGAACATACTCTGTAAATCTAGGTTATTTTTCTTTGGATGAAAATTTAATGAAGGTGTCATGAAATGGTAGTGGAAATCCTTATGGAAATGGATTTCTCTAAAAAATGAAAGTCATGTTCTGGTTATCACTGCATAAAAAAATCCTCACTTGGGATGTTCTTTGGTGATGGAGATGGAATGTTTGAGTAGATGCTCGTTGTGTTTCCTGGAAGGTGAATCAATAGTTGTTATAGAAAAAAATGCGACACTTATTATTTTGTTCCATGGCCTAACCCTTTCCCAATGCTTTCTAGACTTTTACCTAAAAGTCACCTCCAAGAATCATCTAAAAAACATGCTTTAAGACCATATCTGTGAGTTTCCCTAGAGCAACACGTAGACATCCATGCCTTTCCTCACTGCAACCTACAGATGGCCTTGTTTTTGGTGAAAAATAAAATAACCCTATGTTTTCGGACAGTTTTTTTGGTTGGGCTCGTTTCCCAATGACCCTTTCCCATACATAACATAATTCAACTCCCCAAACCCCTTTGTGAAGATATAAAAAAACCATAGAGGGACAAAGATGAGAACACAAGTCCCTTGGTGCAAAGTTATTCTGCCAGCATATAGCAAGCCTCCTTTCCCTATATTCTCTAAGCAACATCCCCTTTAATTTGGAAACTCTTTTTCTAGAGATTCTTTCTCCTTTTATGTGACTATATGGTTCTCCTTATCCCTATCTGAGTCATTGAGAGAATTCCTTATCGATTGAGTTTATGCTTGAGGATTCCCGGAGGAACCGAGATAGTTGGCTTCAAGACAGTGCCTAAGAATGGACAAGGTTGTAACTTAACTTTTCCACTTGTTGGTAATAAAAGAGCTTGTTTTCCCCCAGATTTTTCTTCATTGTACATTTATCAGTATGCTTACTTTGAATCTGGCATATTACATGCACATGTTTATGATCATATAACTACTTTCCTTTCATCCCTAGTCTTGTGTCTATATTGTAGGTTAATTCCAGCAGAAGATCAAGAGTTCTTCGGTGAATTGGAGCAGGGATCGACATCAAAAGGGAGAACAAGGTGCACCTTCTTTTCTCCTCTCTATCCCTACCTTATCCTAATTAAACTAGTTATTTTCTTTGGTTTTTGTGTGTTTTTCACTGTGGGGAGACAATTATCTCTTTCACTTAGTCTTGCTCTGTTGTGATTACAACCCATGATCATAGGGGAAAATTCCCTTAATCAATAGTACACTTTTTTTTCTATGCCCCTATGCCAAACGAGTCTGAAACCAAGTCATTGTGGTTTTGAAGATACCTCTAGTATCATGCAAAGGAAGCATGGAGGAATGGTTTGTTTCATGGAATAAAGAATCAACAGTCAGAGAGATTGTATCTCTCCCTTGTTTCATCATGTATTTTATTTGGTGGGATAGGAAGTTAATTATTTTTCAGAAAAAAATATATCCATGTGGAGGTGGTGGCAAATCTGGTTATCAAAATGGTAGTGGATTTTAGGAAAGATCATTAAAAGGTTAAAAAGTAGATTTCCAAAATGGTAGAGATGATTTATGATACCCCATGGGGTTTTTTTGATGGAGAAAGCAAAGGCCACCCCCCACATCGTGGATTTGGGGCGGTCCTATACATATCTGCAGAATATCATTTTGATTTCAAGCATACACCAGGGAGGAAATCAAATATGAAGGCAGAATTAACAATTATTTGGGTTTTATTGTTTCTATCCACTTCATTAAATATGAGAAAATTGCAAATATTTGGATACTCCCATGTGGTTGTGGATTGGGTAAAAGTGAAATATCAATTATAGGTAGCAAGACTGCAGCGTTTAATGGGAAGGATACAAGATCTATTGAGTGATTTGAAATGGTACTCATGTGCACATGTTGTCAGATAGTTGTCTTAGGTTGATGGATAGTTGGTATGGATTTTTTTTTGTCATTGATGTCAACTATTGGAGAGTGATATTGTAGATTGATGTCAACCCTTGGAGAAAGTACAGTAGCGAATTCTAGTAGCACAAAGGTTTGGGTAATTGACCCAAGTTTGTTTGATGTAAAGATGAGTCATTATTGTCTTGTCATGGTTGATAATAAGTACATATTGATGAGTCATAGTTGATAAGTAGTTGATACATCATTGGTACATACTTGGTACATGGTTGGAGGCACTTGTTAGTAGTATTGTTGACACATGGTTTATGGATGATGTAGCATACTTGTATTATTAGAAGCACATATTGATCTTGGTGATGATTATGAGTTATTTTGTTATACTTGGTTGATGCACATCTTTGAGAGTTGTCTTGGTGATTGATATTGGTGAGTAGATCTGATTCGGTTGATAAAATTGATGAGATAGGTTGTTTGGACAAGTTGTTGTGATAGGTTATTTGTACAGGTTTGGTGCATGGTTGATGCACTTGTTCATGGTACAGGTTGAGGTACAGGTTGGTGCATGGTTGATGCACTTGTTTATGGTACAAGTTGATTACAGGTTGGTGCATGGTTGATGCACTTTTCTATGGTACAGGTTGATTACAGGTTGAGGTACATGTTGATGCATGGTTGATGCATGGTCCAGGTTATTGTTATAGGTTGTTTGGTACAGGTTGATTGGTACAGGTTTACAACGATATATCTCACAGTGATAGTGTGATATTGGTTCCATCATTCTACTTCTACTTCAGGGAGGTTGGATGGGAAAAGGACAGGTGGTTGTAGCCACCTTTCGGTTGTAACTGGAGAACATAGGGGGTTGTAGCCTCCTTCTGGTTGTAGCCAAAGAATTGGGGAGTTGGAGCTTCCCTCAGGTTGTAGCCTGAGAAACTAGGGGGTTGGATCCCTCTTTCAGTTGCAGCTGGAAAACAAAGGAAGTTGGTGCTTCCAATGAATGTAATTCTTCAAGACATATAAGAAAAAGAATTATGTGGTTTCCTCCTGCTTTGGGTTTCCACGTAAAATGTTGGTGTACTGTGTATGTTTATGATTGTTCATTTGTTCGTTGTTTATTTACTCTATAATTATTGGATGATAATGCTACATTGATATAACACTATGATTATATGTTTAAAAAGGATTAAATTGATCTATTATTGATTCACCTGCCCTCTCAATAATCCAACAATTGGTATCAGAGGGAGGTTCCTTCAGGAAACAGTTTAACCACTGGAAGGAGATCATGGATTATTCTGAGAATGGAGTACCAATGTTTAATGGTCAAAATGGTTTTAAGTATGAGATGTGGAGTAGAAGGTTGAAAGTATTTTTAAAGGAACGGGGACATTATATTTGGTTGTTAGTTGTTACAGGATATGATAGTTCAAAAAGGGCAATGACTGCAACCAAGAAGGAATTGAAGAAGAATAACAAAATAGCAATGGATTTCATCTGGGAAGGATTACCTAAACCAGTAAGAGAAAAGGTTGGTAAATGTTCATCAGCCAAATAAATTTGGGATAAGTTACATGACATATATTCTTCACCCATCGCAGATTCAGAAAATTCCAAAGAAGATGCAGATACAAAACAAGAAGAAAGATGCTCATAATGTCAGACAGATTCAAAAGAGGAAGAGTATGATGAAGCAGAAGTTGATTACAGAGAAAAATTGATCAGTGCAATTAAATATCTAAGGAAAGAAAGAGAAGAAAACAAGTCATCCAAGAAAGAATTGATGAAGAAAAAGAAAAGTGTTCAAGGTTCCGAAAAAGATCAGCAGGTCATCAAGAATTTAAGAGATCAACTAGAAGAGGCCAGAAGAATTGAAGAAACTCTATAATATCAAAAGAAATGTTTAGAAGCCAACATAGCAGCAAAAAAGGAAGAAGCAGAAAAGAGAAAAAAGATACAGATGGATCATCTCAAGGAAAAAACCAATGACTTAAACCAACTTGAGGAAGAGTTTGGTCAAGAAGAGAGAAGACTGGAAGAAGAAATAATTACATTGAAAATCCAACTTGAAGAAGCAAAGAGAACATAAGAGGTCGTGAAGTCTCAAATAATGAAGAAAGAAGAAGAGGTTGAGAATCTTGAAGAAGAAGTTGTCACACTAAGAGTCAAAATCGCCAAGCTCAACAAGAACGTTGAAGAGACAAAAACATCCATATCAGTTGTAGAGAATGAAGAGAAGCACTCTACGTCGTTAGAAAAGAAGAATGAAGAAAATAGAAAGAGTTATGCAGAAGTACTCAAAGGAAAGAATCATGGTCAACCAGAATCTAAGAAAACTATTGAAGATACATCTTCAAGAATACCATCCATGTTCAAGCTACAAAGAAGCTTCAATCATGATCATGATCAGTCAAGGAAAAAATTCAGAAGGACTACGCCACAAACAAGATCATTCACTCCCGGGTATGAAAATTTATTTTATGGTCATTATTTTTATTGTACTAACTTTGGACATCAAATTGCAAATTACAGGGATTATAAAAGAAATGTTCAAGCAGACTGTGCCTATGTGGTCGCACGTAACATTGAGTGTTACAAATGTCATAACTATGGACACATAGCTATTAGCCATTGATTGTAGAAGCATGATCGATACTTCCATGAAAGAGAATACCGATATCATATATAAGAAAGTATGGACAAGAAAACAGGAAGAACAAGTGAACAAAGACCAGGTACCAGAGATCACAAGATTGGCAATAAAATGAGATGAAGAAAAATCTACAGAGAAAAGGAAAAATGTCAAATATAGAAAGGTTTGGAAAATAACTGAAATAAAGGAAGGACAGGTAAATAAGGAACAGGTTCAAGAGATTGTACTTTCAGGCATTGTAGTGAAAGATGAATCCACAAATAGAAAGAAATAAGTCAGAGCTCAGAGAGATAATGAATCTACCAATGAAGATGATGATGAAACTACCAATGAAGATGATGATGAATTCACATCAGAGCAGGAATTGTTCTGAGCCATCTGGCTTAGAGACTCCTGAGTAATATGAATATTAGATAGGGGGAGTCTATGCGATAGCTATGACAGACCAAAGAACCATCCTTCGAGCATCTTACAGAGTTTGAGAAGACAGATTCAGAGAAATCAGCTAGCAGAAGTACAATTTGATAGATTAATCAAGACTTAATGATAGTATAGTGATAAATGGGTCAGCATTATGAAAACTTGTGCAAGTAGAATCTTGGATAGTATGGACAGAGATGGATTCGTAAGAACACTTAGCAGGTTTGGATAGATATATGATAGTGGACGAAAAAATGGATTCATAGATTGGTTCAGAGAGTGGTTCAAAGAAAAATGAACATTATCATAATGGATGATAATTACACAGGAAATGGCTCGAACAATGCTAATGGATTCCAAATTGACAGATATTTTTTGGGCACATGCAGTGCATACATCAGTTCACATTCAAAACAAAGTAATGCTCAGAAAAAACAATGACAAAACTCCCTACGAACTATGAAAAGGAAGCACAAACAACAATCTCTACATCAAGGTAACTCAAGGTAATATTTTATTAATTGAAATTTATGTTGATGATATTGTTTTGGAAGTACTAATGACAGGTTAAGCCAGAAATTTGCAAAGGATATGCAGAATCAATTTGAAATGTCATTACTTGGAGGACTATCCTTCTTTTTGGGTCTTCATATATGTCAAAGAAACCAAGGAATTTTTATTTCTCAAACTAAGTATATCAGAGAAATGCTAAAGAGGTCTGGAATGGAAGATTGCAAACCAGTTACCACTCCTATGAAAACTAGTTGCAAGTTGAGCAAAGATGATGATTCAAAGTCTACATACCAGAGGCAATACAGGTCAATGATTGGTAGCTTACTATATGTGACAACATCCAGACCAGATGCAATGCAGGCAGTTGGATAGGTGGCACGATTTCAAGCAGCACCAAAGGAATCACATGTATTAGCAGTGAAGAGGATTTTCAGATATCTCAAAGGAACATAAGAGTTTGGATTATGGTATCCAAAAGGAAAGGATCTATCACTTATTGCCTACAATGATGTAGATTGGGAAGGTTGTATTGATGACCGACAAAGCACCAGTGGAGAAACGTTCTACTTGGGTGAGTGTTTAGTATCATGGCTAAGCAAGAAACAATCATCAATATCTTTATCTACAACCGAGGCAGAGTATATTGCAGCAGCATCATGTTGTACATAGGATATTTGGATGAAACAAACTCTGACAGATATATAGGTTGAGTATGATGAACCCATTCCAATCTATTGTGATAATACAAGCACCATCAATATCTCAAAAACTCGGTGATGAAATCCAAGACGAAGCACATTCCAATAAAGTATCACTGTCTACGGGAACGGGTTACCGAGAATAACATCATAATTGAGTATGTGGGAACAAAAGAACGAGTGGCATACATCTTTACAAAACTGCTTCCATGGGAAGCCCTTGAGTATCTTCGCTAGAGACTAGGAGTAATTTCTCCTCCAAAATCAATACTTTTGAATGCTTATCTTATATGTCTTAGATGTACATTAGGAAGCACCATAAATAGGACAAAGGGGGAGAGATTTATCATACAAAAAAGGTAAATGCTTGGAGAGAGAGCATAGAGGCATGTTTCCAAGGGGAACAATTGTCACAATGGAAGAATGAGCGATATGACTTCAGAGTGATACCCTTTATCAAAGGAGGAGATATTATTCATATGAAGGGAAAGAGAGTAATCAAAGGATTATAAACACAAAGAAAAATCAAAGGCACGTAGACAGTCGGACCAGCCCCAAGGAGAGTTCAGTCAGGGGAGCTTCCCCAAAGGGAGATACCCTTTGACATTGATGTCAAAGGGGGAGAGATAGAAACATTGATAAAGAGTATAAGCATAAATGTTATCATGACTAAGTGTTGCCATCAATGCCAAAGGGGGAGATTGTCAGACATTTGTCTTAGGTTGATGGATAGTTGGTATGGATTTTTGGTTGTCATTGATGTCAACTATTGGAGAGTGATATTGTAGATTGATGTCAACCCTTGGAGAAAGTACGGTAGCGAATTCCAGTTGCACAAAGGTTTGGGTAATTGAACCAAGTTTGTTTGATGTAAATATGACTCATTATTGTCTTATCATGGTTGATAATAAGTACAAATGGATGAACTCCAAAGTGGTCCCCTTATGGTGAAAGCCCTCACAGGAAGACGCTTTGCGGATTGAGTTATCCTAGAAGTATGGTTAGAAAACCAATGCTTATTTGTGGAATAATGGGATGAAGATCAATAAATTTTTCAATGAAAATATCCTATATGGATAGTGCTTGGCATGCCATTTACAGTGGTATGTGCAATGTCACATAACTCCTAACGGTTAGAGAGTTATGACCATGAGAAGTTGGAGAACCCAGGTTTGGGTAATGGACTCAAGTTTGTTTGATGGATAACAATATGAATTTTGATATATTTTCAGGTAATACTATTTTATATGTATAGTACATGTCATTCCATTTCTGGTGGTATGTGTAATGTCACATAACTTCTCACGGTTTGAGAGTTATGGCCTTACGAAGTTGGAGGACCCTCATATGTCATCTAGAAGCCCCAAAAGGTCAAAGTAGTCAAAGTGGTTTAAGAGATTTTAAAAGGTAAATAATAA
>ML778970.1:349753-362359 GCA_009831015.1 Picea engelmannii
GGGGGGGGGGGCATGTTAGGTACCTAACCTCCCTAACCCCTCATGTAGATAGAATAGTATATTTTCCATAAAATAAAGGTCAACATTAGTCAATAAGGCCTATTTAATAAATATGAACAAGTCAATGTAAGAATACCTAATAAAATCTTCTACCTCTATAAATATCTTCCTCTAGAATGTTTTTTAAAAGAAATAATTAGTATAAATAAGAGTAGGAGGCATGAGAAAGATTTGTCTTGAGAATTATTGTAATAGAGTTCTGCTATGTTAGAGGTTGCTCCCTCAAAGGGGCAAGTGAACATTTCTTTCTTTGCATCAATTTATTATTTTTGGTATTGCTCTTCTCAATATTTTGTTGTTCCATTGATATTTGTTGAATATTCCTATTTTTTCATATTATATTTCATCTTGTACCTTACAAGTAGTAGAAAATTTTTCCAACATTGCAAGTTAACTAGACGTTGGGAAGCCAAGTAATGGAGGCTTCATCTCAGAAACTACACAACCAAGAAAAAATCTTGGAAATTCAAGGTTAATGGGAAAGGAAGAGCTACATGCACTTGCAACCCAATGAGAAAAAAAATTCTAGGGACCTATAATAGTAGAAGAATTCATCTCCACCAACAAAATGGACAACAGGATTATGCAACATTAAGGGCATCACCTATTCAAATCTTATCTTCAATGTTGTAGAGGAGGTATCCCTTCTTGGAGATATTTCATAGATTGAAGAAAATAGCTAACTCAGAGAGGTTCCTTAAAATTCCATAACAACAAATGAAGTAGCTCTATTATGTTGTAGGAAAGGAGGTAAACACATATTTGTAGAAGATGAATAACATAGATAACTGAGTTGAATATTTTGGGCACTAAAAGCCTGTGAATGGGGAGGTGTGATATGAAATGGATCTAAATAGCTCCAAACTTTGTAAAAAATAAAATTCTTGGAACTTTTGAAGTTGATGGTCATATTGAAGAACAAAGGCCAAGGGTTTCATCTTAGAAGATGAAATGAATCACTCGATGGTTGGAACTCCCATGTGGCTCTATAACAAAGGGGATCCTTTCTTGATAGAGGGACAACCACATCTAAAGAGATATAAAGAAAATGAAGCTTCAGGAAGAATAGGTAGTGGCAAAGGGATGGAGGAATTGAAAATAGGAGGTTTATTCGAATATCGGAGGATGAAGAGGAACTTGATCTTCTCCACAATGAACAAAAAAAATTTCAAAGCGAAAACTTAAAAAAAAATATGACCAATGAGTAGAATATATGAAATCTCCAATGTAGAGTATAGCTTCAGTTTGCAAAATTTTCTTGAGCATGAATTGAAGCCATCTTTGTTGGTTTTCCCATTTGGGTTTCCAAGGTAAATATCTATTATCTATGGATTATGTTGTTGTGGTTTTGTTGTCTACATGCTTATTTAGTTATGGTGGTAATTACACTTAACACCACATATCATTTGAAACAAATCCCTATTGGCTTTACTAATAGTGTAAAATGATGGCTTGTGCACTGTGTAATACACCTATAGCAACATTCTCATGTGTATTGATTTAATGAAATGTTTGTTGCAACCATGGATTGGTAGCCACAAGACTTATTCCATCTTGCTTGAATCACTTGAGGCATCCATAACTTGATTTCATTATTAAATGAGTCATTTGGAAGCCACACCTTTAATTCCCACAACAATTCTCCCTTGCTCCAGTCATTGGTTTAGATATGTTTATTCTATGTTTATGCCAATCATAATCACTTGCAAATTGTCCTATTGACCAACTATAGAAGATGCCAATGCATGTATTGTTGGTTCATCTGGTTTACCTATGGCTATTTCTTTATTCTTTTCAAGCCTAATAAAACAACATGGATTAGTTATCTACAGTGATCCCCAACCAAAAGTTTCATGGTTGTGTGATAGTGATGACATGAGGAAATTGATTTGCATGTTGTCTATCCCGTGAATAGATATAATGAATGGGTAGGTGGGAGCATTAACAAAGTTTTTGGATTGAACATTCAACTATATAGTGTGTGTTCACTTAGATCGTGCACAATTATATATAAACCGTAATGATAGGAAATTCCCATTCATGTCAATGATGTTTATCAATTCATTTACTTGGTAAGTTGTAGGTTCAAGATTGTAGATACATGATCATTGTGTTCATCCATATACTGATATCATAGCGTGGAATTGTATTCTCATGAAATTGTGTAGTGACATCTACCTACAACCCTATGTGCCTAAATATATTCTAGCATTGAGATTGGCATTCTAGTGCAAGCAAGTAGGAAAGCCTTGAAATCAAATTTCAAAGCAGAGTTCGAGAGTCTTTGAACTCAACATTTATAGGAAAATCAAATTTTAATTTTGTAGAAAATCCATGTTGGAAAGATAGATGGACCATAAGCCTACCATTTATAGATTATGGTAATTCTCAACGATTTGGGCTCCATTCTCCTCATAACACCTCTTGCATGGGAATTGGATTGCAAGATTTTGAGGAGGTAAAGAAGCACCATACCAATTGAAACTCCATGTTAACCATGATCATTAATTAATTCTCATGATTCAATGCTATGAGAAGAACAAGCTAATCCTTGATGTTTAAGAGCACTCTCACGATCTAACAACATTACTCCATGTGCCTTAACTTGATTAGGAAATGCAATTTTCTAAAGTCCCAAGCTAATGATCTAGACGATGTTTTATCTTGTGGTCATGGCCTTCATCAATTTTCCATATGACCATGACATGTTTCCACCAATAATACTCTAGAAATGGGTTACTCCAAGTGAGTTAAATTCCAGGCCATGTCTCCACGATCTGAGAATAAAAGCCAATTCCTTTGCAAGCTATTTCATTTATTGATGATGATCCATTTGAATAAAATGTTTGTTCATTAGTAGATTATTCACTCAGCATGTGCACCCTTTGATGTATTCTTGGACATCGTTGTAGTATATGTTATTATCTCCATAGATTAAAAAGTCACGTACCGTTGAATACACATGGAAATTATGATAGTGGATTGGCATTCTTTCTATTGTTGCATTTTTATAAGCATCCATCGTAATAATAATAAAAAACACTTGAATCATGCGACATACTTTCTATAGTGATGGTTTCCTATTATTTGCATAACCTACCTCTAGGTTGGACTTATCATCCCCATAACTTTGTCTTGATGGTGAACCTTGAACTTTCTTCCCTAATGAAGCAAATAAAAGTCAACAAGTGAGATTTTTATTAATAAACACTTAATGAATTCTACTTTTTTTTTTCTTTGAATATGTGTCTAGAGTAACATGTTAATAATTTAAGTCAATTGGTTAGTATTCAATCATTTTGTTTGCTAGTATAAAATATGTGTACTAGTATACAATTAAAGCATCAATGGGTATAGTCGTTGATGTGGCATTGGTTTCATTTAATAATATTGTGGTGTATTGATCCTTAAGTGTATCATGCTTGGCCATCAAAGTCATTATCATTATCATTATTACTAATAATAAAAATACCTTTTTGTTGCTCTCCCTCTCTCCAATGTTCCTTCACCGTAAAGAAGTTTATTGTGTATTGTTTTATCCTTTTCGTTATCAAGATGAAAAATCATATTAGCACTATATACAACCATAAGTTTTAGAATTCTAAATTTAATAGTTCAAAAAATCATAATAATGAATGTTTTATTAGTTAAGGAAACAACAATGATGAGCCTTCCTGATTTTTCATCTAGTTGATAACCTTGGTCCCATATAGGATGCCACCAAATTTATTTTCTGTAAATTTTCATTATGCTTGTGATGTTGCATGGGATCTAGAAATATAGTATGTGGAATCGTTTATTTTTGACATGACATGCATGATTTATATGAACAAACCTCAAAATTTTAGAGTTAAGATTTAAAAGTCATCAAATTAGTCATCGAATAAGTATTCCAATGTTCTTTGTTTTTAAATTGTTTGTGTATTTATTGTATTATGTTGCTAGAATAATATGTCAATAATTTAAGTTGGGTAGTACGAAACCTTTAAGAAAAATAATAAAAGCATTTTCTATCCAATATAAAAGATTCATACTAAAAAACTAAGTTAAATCATTGATTGCTTTAGCATTCATACTAGTCGATGTGAAGTTGATCTCATTTATTAATGTTGTGGAGTGCTAATAATAATGAATGTTTTATTAAACAACAATGATGAGCCTTCCTGATTTTTCATCTAGTTGATAACCTTGGTACCATATAGGATGCTACCAAATATATTGTCTGTAAATTTTCAATGTTCATTTTCATTATGCTTGTGATGTTGTATGGGATCTAGAAATATAGTATGTAGAATCAATTATTTTTTATAGGACATGCATGATTTATATGAACAAACCTCAGAATTTTAGAGCTAAGAAAGTCATCAAATTAGTGTCAATAATTTAAGTTGGCTAGCACGAAACCTTTAAGAAAAATAACAAAATCATTTTCTATCCAATAGAAAATATTCATACTAAAAAACTGAGTTAAATCATTGATTTCTTTAACCTTCATACTAGTTGATGTGAAGTTAACCTCATTTATTAATGTTGTGGAGTACTAATACATGTGTATCATGTTTTTTTTTCCTTGAGATCCACTACCAGAATCACTATTGATACTAATAAAAGTATTTGTCTCAATCATTTTAATGTTCCTTGATTCTAAAGAAGTTTCTCATGGATTGTTTTTTCTTTATCATTCTTTACGATGAATGAAAATTGCATTGATGTTATTTATGGTTATATCATATGAGTGTTTAGATATTTATATCTATGTGTGAGACACTTCCTTGTAACTTTTAGACAATATAGAAAAATGTGTTGAAATTATTACTTTTAAAGCCAATAGTATATAAATGTTAAAAAAATAGAGTTAGTTAGCCACCCATTTAAAGAACTATAATGTATTTTAGAAAATCATGATTCATTATATGCAATAATTAGCCAAACAAACAATTTCATTATACCATTTTCCTAATTTATTAGGAAATATATCCATTAATGCTTCAATATTAGGAAAAAATAACTCAAACCAAAAGATGTAGTTGTGTTAGTGTAATAATTTTTTGATATATAAGAAAAATACATCATACATAATATGGTATGTGTGCATAATAATATTATTGGTTGGTGAGTAAAAAATTGGTTGGAAAAAGCTTGTAAGTGAAACATTGAAGTACATTATTAAGATATCAGGGTGTTGAAATTTGTTTTTCTCAAAACTAAAACTAGAAATTGTAGGTTGTTACTATAAAGTGTTTGAGATTTGTTTTTTTCAAAATTAAAACTAGAAATTGTAGATTGTTACTATAAAGTGCTTCTCTCATATTGCTATCTCAATAACGATTCCATGGTTTATTTTCTCTATATCATTTTCACGATAGCAATTTACATTGTCATTATTTATAACTAAATCTAGTATAGGGTTAACAAAAATTCCTTTTAACTAAGCATATGGTCTTTGCTACTATGAAAAAATCAAGCTTTTGGTCTTTTGAAATAATAACTACTAATTAATATACATTTGATTTTCTATTACTCAATATATGTCCATATTTAGATAACATATGTGTTTGAATTACCTTTAACATAGTAAAGATGAAAAAAAAAAAACTTTCAAGCCTTAAATATGATATTAACAATCACTCAACTTGTGCCTCTTGCAAATTACTTTATTCTTCCTTAAATATCAATATATATCCATATTTAGATAATATATGTGTTTGAATTACCTTGAACATAATAAAGATGAAAAAAAATAACCCTTCAAACCTTAAATATGATATTAACAATCATTCAACTTATGCCTCTTGCAAATTACCTTATTATTCCTTGAATATCCATTATTGAAACAGTTTCTTCTCTATAATAAAATTCTGCACACTTGTTATACAAACCATGCTAATTTGGTGGAAATAATTGTACATCTTTCTATCATTATATTTGAAAAGGAACAATGACATCCCAAGTTAAATATGACAAACCATGCTAATTTACTGAAAATAATCGTACATCTTTCTATCATTATATTTGAAAAGGATCAATGGCATCTCAATGAAATATTTTGCCATAGGCAAAGTGAGCTAAAAATAAATCTGCCACGTATCTAGATATTAGATTCTTGTTTCCGGATTTTCACTATTTAATGAAGGCAGGGCATCTGAGGTACACCATTGAGATACAGTAGGGATGACTTATCCATGTTGTAGTAGGTTACATAGGTGATATTGATCCAATAGTGGTAAAAGTAGTTACAGAAACCAAATATTTTTATTTTATTTTTTTATAGGTTATTATATTATTATTATTTTTTATATGGTTTTATGAATATTTTGAATGTATAATAAGTTTGTAGTATTTTGTTTAGTTTTATTTTTATTTTTTATTTTTTGAATTTGTAAAGAGTAAGTAATGTTTTGTTTTTTTTATTTTGGTTTTGGTTTTTTTAATTTTGTTTTTTTAGTTGGAAGTGGAAGCAAACTCTTGTGATGGTTGGCCTTTTAAAGATAATTAATCAAAACTAAAGATTGTAGTAAAAAATGAGAAGAAGATACAAAGATAGCAGCAGAGATAAGAGCTCGAAGAGTAAAATTTGTTGGACATTGATGAACAAAGGAGTCAGGGAGCTTGTCTACACTATAGTGAGGGAGTAAAGATGTATTTGAAGCAGAGATAAGAACTCAAAGAGTGCAACCTGCTGGAAATTGGAAAGTGGTGGACGAAGAAGTCAGGGAGCTTGTCTACACTACAGTGCCAGTGAGTGAGTAAAGGTGTATTTGAACCATGATTGTTTGAGATTTTGTTCTGCTAATGAGTAACAATACATGATATTTTGAGTATGCATTTACTCATTACATGAAATTTTGAGTATGCATAATTCACTCTGTTGTAATGAATTATTTCTTTGAGTATAATAAAACTGGACATTGGTTTTAGTTTAGTTTTCCGTGTTCCGATTTCCTGTGTGTAATCTTATTTATGAAGGCTAATTGTGGATTTGGCTCAAATTTGATTGCATGGGAACTGCGTGAACTCCCCCCATTGCATTGAACGCTGGTCGATTTACAGCATCATTCCCTGTAGGTTTGATCGCTGGTATAAAAATCACATCTTAGAGCACCTTGCCTACGTTATTGTATTAATGGGCATTTTCTCGGTCAAATAATCGTGTAAGGGAATTGTTTGCCTGGGACTGTTGTGTTTGCTTTGTAAAAGGCGAGTTGGTCAGCCATTATTTGGCTCAAGCTTTAACCCACAGCATAATCCCTTCGTTCTGTGCAAGGAAACAACATCAACACACAGTGTTTACTCGAACAACCATCTCTCTGAATGACTTAACACGTCTGAACCTGTGTTTCGCCCCCCCACCCGTCTTATTCTGCACGCCCAAGCTCATAAAACGCAGCGCTAGCAATGAATTCCCTGGGATTGGAGACGATGGGTTGGCATGAGTTGTATGTAGGATGAGTTCATGCACTAAGAGGAGGTGGACATCAAAAAGCTAAAATCCCGATTGTTTTAATTGAGAATTGAGAATTCTAATACATTATATCTTAAAGTTTTAAGAATTTTAAAATTTAGAAACATTTAGGAAGATATAGATGTTTATGTTAAATGTAAAACAAATCATAAATTTAAGTATATTATTTTGGTGGGTTAGCTTAAGGGGTTTTGAGCCAGAGGTGAAACTATTTTTAATCGAAGAAGTCACCGTTATTAATTAGATCACTGTTTATCCAATTTACCATCCATAAATGTGGAGAAATACTCAAAGGGTTTTCAGCTATTTCTTCCATCCAAAAAAACATCAGTGTCAGAGAAAAACATAGAATGTTTACAGATCAGAACAGAATAGAGAATCTGGATATTATGTTTACAGATCAGAGCAGAACAAAGAATGTCTTGCTGTTGCTGTTTGTTTTTGCTTGTACATTGGAGTCAACTATGGCAATGCTTTTATTTTCTTTACGTTGGTTTGGTTTTCAAATGGTCTGTATTTTATTTTCCTTATTTTTTTCCTCGCTTGGTTCGGTTTTTGTTTCTTTTGTCCATAATTTTTTCCTTTGGTTTGTTCTGTTGAGTTTGGTTTGCTGAGGCCAAGAAGGAAGGTATGTGTGCAAAGAACAAGAGATGTGGGTTTTGGCTGAAGGGGATTAGTCAATCTAAGGAGGAGCAGGTATGTTGAATGGTTAAATCATAATCTTATTTGTTTGTAATTTTATTGTTTATCTGTTGTTCTGAATAATAATTTGATATGTTATGTGAATGCAGATGTAAGGAGAAATGCCAATTCATTGAATGCTGAAGGAAAGGAATATGCAAGGCACTGCAGATGATGCAGAGAAACTTTGACAGTGGGTGAGTGATTAAGTTCTTCCATCTTCCTGTGACGATGAAATATTCCAGTTGTTTAGCACTATTTCTCTGTTTAGTTTACTTAGCATTTACTTAAATCATTTTGATCATTAGTTTTTTTTGTTTCCTGTGACGATGAAATATTCCAGTTGTTTAGCACTATTTCTCTGTTTAGTTTACTTAGCATTTACTTAAATCATTTTGACCATTATTTTTTTTTGTTCTAACTTGAACAACGATAGTTCAGTGTACTCCTTTTTGTTTCAACTTGAACAACTATGTTTCAGTGTACTCTATTGCGATCGAAACGATGTTTATGAAATCAAAAGGGTCAAAATGTTCGAAGTGGAAGGAAAAACGTAAATCAAAATGGAAGTGGATGGCAGAGTAAAAACGAGATGAGAAGTGGTATGTACAGTCTCAATTTTATGAGGTAGGCATATTATCTATCATGCTCAAACATTTACAAACATAGCCTATGCTCAAACATATATAATGGATGCTTGTTGTGTAGATGCATATATAAAAAATTACAGTCAATATCCACCTTGATATGCATCATTGAATGATGTTGTGGGTGGAATATATGTAGTTGGATTTGAATTGCTTTCAAATCCAACTGTTTACAATTCACCCACAATTGCCTAGCAAGGTGGATATTGCTCTGGTCTTAAAAGACAAGAGACAAGTACAATGGAGTTATCTCATAAAAGTAGTGGTTGTTTTGAAATCCATGATAAGTATAATAATGGTGAGGCTTTCTTGTTTTTTTCATTGACTTATATTACAATGCAATTTAACATTTTTTTAATGTTTAAGTGGTTATAATATATAATTTTTATTTTATTTTTTATGTTGGTTGTTTTTTGTGATCAGAAAACACAATAAACATCTCCTCCATACTTGGTTGTAGAGTGCTTGTCGGTTCAATGAATCAAATCTATATGAAAAACCATTCCAAAGTTTTATTCTATAGTTTCACATGTGTTTTCCCTATTACAAAAAACAACTAACATTAAATTACATTATTTGATTATTATATTGTAGTTCACAATTTACAAAACTATAATTTTCTTCTTTATCAAAATAAAAATTTACAATAATACATAATATTATATTTTCGTAAAAATATGTTCATTGCGTCCATAGGTGCTCTATAGCCAAATATGGGGGAGATGTTGTCACATAAGTACATAACATTAAAAAATAAAGAATGCAAGTCGTCTCAATTACACTTTGAACAATTACACGTAAGTCGACTTCATCACACACACACACATATTTTATAATGCAAAACTTGAGGAAAGGTTTGCACCTCGAGAGATTTGATCCCTCTTGATGCTTGATAGATCTAGAGTTAAGATGGATCTAGGATGGTTTCAATCATGGGTAGTCACACAAAATTTGTAGATGATCAACATTATGACTCTTCACACACATACATATTTCAACTTTAGTCAAACAATTAATATTATCACAAAATTTTCGATGTACAATATTCATATCTTGAAATGCATCGGATATATTATCCTTTCTAAGTTGAACCATTGGGGCACTACCTTGCAGGAAGGAATTTGGGAATCATTTCCTTGGATGGATCAACCAACTTGATCAGAGAACTGGCTATGGCTATAGATAGAGTTGCAGTGAAGTTGTGATTTTCCTTAATGGAAGCCACATAATTCTGCATAACTAAAGAATAATTACACAATTCATTATGATCCAATACATGGCCCATATCGCTAGATAATGGAGTCGAATATTGAAAGATACCTACTGCTAAATGTGGAGCCTACAACTGTGATCCAAGTCGACTACGTTGGTTCTTTGTGAGGTCAAGAGTGACTGTGGAAAACAAGCTCGTTATAATTGTTTTGAATTTTGAAAAAACAATTAGATCAGTGTGTGAATGTAAATGCTATTTCATAAGTTAAATTTTAAAATTATCTTTATCTAATTTATCTTTAATTTGAAATTTGAATTCAAACTTAATATTTCACATAGTTCTCTTTAGTTATATATATCCATCTTAATATCATATGGAGAGCTTCGCTACAACTAAATGTGGGGGAGATGTTGTCACCTACATACATAACATTAAAAAATAATAATAATATAATAATAATAAATACAAATTGAATCAATCACACTTTGAACAATTACACATAAGTCGGCTCCATTACACACACACACACACATCTTAGACTGCAAAACTTGAGGAAAATTTTGCACCTTGAGAGATTTGATCCCTCTCATTGCTTGATATATCTGGGTTTAAGATGGATCTAATCTAGTTTCAATTGTGGTTGGTCACACAAAATTTATAGATGATTATGACTCCTCACAGACATGACACATTTCAACTTTACTCAATCGATCAATATTATCACGTACTTTTTGATATGCAATATTCATATCTTGAAATGCATCATGTATATTATCCTTTATGAGTTGAACCATTGGTGCATTGCCTTGCAGGGGGGACTTGGGCATCATTTCCTTAATTGGATCACCCCACTTGAGCAGAGAACCAGCTATGGCTACAAACAAAGATACAATGAATTTAGCAATTTCCCTAATAGAAGCCACATAACCTTGCACGACTGAAGAATAATTACCCAATTCATTTTGATCCAATACATATCCCATATTTCTAGACAATGGAGTCGAGCGTTGGAATCTTCTTGCTACTAAATATGGAGGTTTCAATTGTAACCCTGGTCAACTGGGCCAGTTCTTTGTGAGGTCAAGAGTGATTGTGGGAAACGTGCTCATTATAATTGTTTTGAATTTTGAAAAAACAATTAGATTAGTATCAGAATGTAAATGTTATTTCATAAGTTAAATTTTAAACTATTTTAATCTAATTTATCTTTAATTTGAAATTTAAAGTTAAGCTTAATATTTCACATAGATTTAAAAAAATACATACATTAACATTTAATTTGTTTTACCATCTACCTTTATCCATTTTAAAACACAATATAAATATGTTTATTCAAGGAAATACATACCAATGCAACTAAAAACAAAAGATTAATACCATACCATTTATAGGTTTATTCAAGTAAATACATGCCAATGAAAATAGAAATAGAAAGATGTGGACGGGACGCGTGAGGAGCGAGAGGGCGAGTGGAGCGCGACCTAAGCAGAGATCAGTGCAGCGAGTAGCGAGCAGGGGTCCCCCCAGCCATGGACGCTGGTGGGGGATCCATCCCCACCTCTCCCCCTTTGCCAGAGATTGATGCCTTCAGGAAACTGGTGGCCGAGGCTTCCAAAAGACCGTCGTCAGTAGCACAATAGAAGTTCGTCAAGAAACTGGAATGCATCCCAAGCGTAGAACTGACATTAGAAGAAACTTACAGGTCGGCAATCAATCTGGCAGACAGAGGTCTTATCGGGCAATTTACCGAGCTCTGGCCCTTTCCCAAATCCGTCGAAGCCTGGGTGCAGAGGAACTGGAGTCCGCTCATCTCAGAAGGGATAAAGAGTCACTTCGTAGGGAAAGGTTACTTTGTTTTCGTCTTTGAAAACCCTGAAGATAAAAACCTCATTTTCAGAAACGGCCCATATTTCATGGGACCCCAGGGGCTATATCTGAACAAATGGACCCCGGATTTCGATCCAGCTCAGGATGTGCCATCCGTTGTTCCAGTGTGGGTTCGCCTACCACATCTCCCTTTGCACTGCTGGAACCAAAAATCATTGCATGCAATCGGCAACAAGCTCGGAAGGTACATCGATCAAGCACCAAGGAAAGATCAATACTCATGCGCTCGGATCTGTGTGGAGGTGGATCTGGAAGTGGGATTACCAGAGGCAATCAAACTTACAGCGGCAGATTTGATGCATATCCAGGAGCTAGACTATGAACATTTACCTTTCAAATGCCGGCACTGCCATGGATATGGCCACTTCGCAAGGCACTGCAAAAAAAAGAATGCAGAGGAGAGTGAGAATGCGAAAACAAACCAGTGGATCACAGTTCAGAAAACAGGGACAACAAGAACTAGAAACAAAGGAACAACGAAGAGTGACAACCCTGGGCAATTGGAGCAAGAGCAACCTGACGGGGACCCCAATCCCACGCCGCAATCAGCAACGCAAGCAGAAAATCTCATTAAGGAAACAGAAGAACCAGATATAATTATGGAAAGCAGGGTACACCCAAAATCCCCCTCAAAAAGAAAAGACACCGGGGAACAA
>ML778970.1:367526-411971 GCA_009831015.1 Picea engelmannii
AGAAGGGCATGTTGATCAAGTTAGACATGGCTAATGCCTTCGACAGAGTAAAGCTGACCTTTCTATATCAAGTGCTACTCTCATTTGGATTTGAGCAAGAGTTTGTAAACCTGATACAAGCCTGCACCCACAGCCCATGGATAACACCTTTGGTAAACGGGAGGCCAGCAGAGTTCTTCAAATCTTCGAGGGGGTTGAGGCAAGGCTGCCCTCTCTCCCCTTTTCTATACATTTTAATGGCGGATTCACTCAGCATGAAGCTGGAGCAGGAAAGGTTAATAGGAGTTGTCCCAGGCCTGAGAATTACGAAGGACCTCAAGCCTATTAATCATGCTATGTTTGTGGATGATTCTCTTATGCTAGGAGGAGCCTCAAACAGAGTAGCTTCTGCATTTAAGAGCATACTTCAGAACTACTGCAATGTGTCAGGAGCTTTGATAAGCGAAAGGAAAAGTGTTGTATATAGTTGGAATGCAACAGAACATGAAATCCAAAGGATTGCCAGCACCTTGGGGTTCAAAGGGTATGCAGATTGGGAAAAGATACAATACCTTGGGCTGCCATTAACATTGGGCATCAATAAAGTCAACCTGTGGGAAGGATTCCTAACAAAAATTAAAGGGAAAATTGATGCTTGGGGAGGACACTGGCTCACACACGGAGGAAAATTAACATTGATAAAGGCATCTCTCTCCTCACTGCCAATCTACCAAGCAGCTTATCTCCTGGCACCCAAATCAATTTCTGGGCAAATCAATAAGTTCCTGAGAGATTTCCTGTGGCATGGTGGCAAAGGGAATCAACACAAGTTCCATTTGGTCAGATGGGAAACAACAAAGCTACCCATAAGAGAAGGTGGGCTCCATATTAGAGATCCATCTCTTGTTAACATTGGCCTTGGATGCAAAATCCTGTGGAAGATGCACAATGAGCCTTCTCATCCTGTAAGTAAAACGCTCCTGCACAAATACATTCCCAGTGCTCAAATCCGAAATTTACAAAATGCTTTCCACAGGAAAAGCATGCAGCTATGGCAATTATGCCTCAAAGGGACGCGATTCTTCACCCAGGAACTGTACCGAGTTCCTGGAAATGGCAGATGGACTTGCCTATGGACAGATCAGGTAATGGGGAGGCCGCCCCTTGCCTCAAACGCCAGCCTGAACGAAATTCGCGTTTTTCTTTCCCAGAGAGGAATACAGAGGATTAGTGATATCTCAAAATGGAATGAGGATGACTCCTGGTCAGACTGGCACTTCGGCAATGTTCCAAATCACCTCCTTCAACAGCTTGAAACACTCAAAGGAGAGCTCCGAGACGCAACACCAGTGCACATGAATGAAAAAGACAAATGGGGCTGGGGACCCACAGGGAGTTATTCTACAGCCAAAGGCTACGCTATGCTTCAATGCCAGAAAGACAAACCACCCCCAGAAAAAATCTGGAAGGACGTTTGGGACTCTACAGCGCTCCCCAAGGTTAATTTTTTCTTCTGGACTCTAATGCACAAAAAGGTCCTGACTGGTGAAAACTTAATGAAAAGAAATATCACAGGCCCTCACAGATGTGCTCTATGTAAAGAAGCAATGGAAACATCTGACCATTTTTTTGTAGACTGTCAATTTGCAAACAAAGTCTGGTTCCTTACCCTCCATGGTCTCAATGTTGCTGTCCCCTCGAACATCTCTGTTGTAGATCTTTTCACAAACTAGAAGGACTGTTATCCCTCACTCTCAATGAAAACTTTGGGCCAGAATCTGGATCTCCATCCCTAAGTATGTGTGCTGGAAACTATGGCTTGCAAGAAACGAGCAAATCTTCAACAACATAGCATGGACCCCCAGCATGGTAGCAGTGAAAGCAAAAGGTCTCCTCTTAGAAACTCTGAGTTCTCAAGCCCACAAAACAGATATCTCGCTGCAGCAGGAAGAAAAGAATTGGCTCGGTAACCCTATGCTCACTTCTAGGACCCAAAGCATTGAAAAACCCCATTCCGAAACAAAATGGAGGCTAAGAGACAATAATGACACTTTTCAAAGATGGTGGCAGAAGCAAGGAATAACTACAGCATTCTTCGATGGCGCCTCCAAGGGCAATCCTGGCATAGCGGGAGCAGGAGGAATCATTTACTCCAGCGAAGGGACAACGCTAGAAACCTTCAGTTGGGGACTTGAACAGCGAACTAATAACCAAGCAGAAATCTTGAGTCTAATAAAAGTTTGCCAGATAGCTAAGGCAAGAGGCCACCGGAATCTACAAGCGTTCGGAGACTCTGAAATCTTGATCAAAATGATACATTCAGGAGGACAGTTCAATGATGTTGGACTAAATAAGAACCTGCAAAGACTAAGACACACTCTCCAGGACTTCACCTCCTTCAACTGCTACCATATACTTAGGGACTTAAACAAAGAAGCAGATGCTTTAGCCAATAAAGGTTGCCTTCTGGCCCAAGGAGATCTATGCATAAATGACGGAGACCCAACAAAAATATGTATCCCTTGAAAAGGACAGTAGCGTGTAAAAAATTGTAGATGGTTGTGCGAAGGAGGGCTAGAACATATGCTGAAACACAGTGCTGTAACATATGCTGAAACACAGTGCTGGAACATATGCTAAAACACAGTGCTGGAACATATGCTGAAACACAGTGCTGGAACATATGCTGAAACACCGCTGTAACAAATGTTGAAACAACGTTGAGAGATATGTTGAAACAGTGTTGAGTCTTATGCTGAAACAGTGACTGGAGTTTCGGCACTTAAAATTAATCCAGTTCTATTAGAAGACGTACAGGAACTAGTTCAGTTCACTAGTCTATAGCTATAGAAGTAGAATGGTTCAGAAAGACAGACCCGAAGAAATTCGAGGCCATTTTGTAATCGGATCTGTGGTTAGTCCACCCCATTAATATAATCTATAATCGTTTCTGTTAAAAAAAAAAAAAAAATAGAAATAGAATACTAGTACCATAACATTTACAGATCTAGCCATTAGCAATTGTTATCTCTTAAAAGTACAACAATGATCTAATGACTTGGGATTTTTCACTGTTGAGTTCAATCCAATCTTCCTATATTCCATCCTTGAGAGGGAAGAGAATTATTTGGCCCATTTTTATAGTGATGGAAGTGGCTCTCAATAGATTATCTGCATTTCTCGACATCCTCCTTTCCCCCGTCCTCTCTAAGCTCCCCATTAGAGATGTAATCAAATGTTTTGTCCTCTCCAATTCTTGGAGATTCTTTTACAGAGAGATACCTAACCTCATTCTATCTCCCTATCATGTCACATCAATACATCATCCGCCTCCCACACTCGGTACCCTCTATTTCTCAACTATGGAAAATATAATATTTGATATATTGTGTTTTCATTCATCGAATTTGAAGTATTTTATTCTCTCAATCGACATTTGTAGATCGTTCACTCCCAATTCCTTTCCTATCTCATGGTAGTTTACACACTGAAGCATATGAGACTCGTTGCAGTACATTTCTAGGAATCTCTTTCTCACATATTCCAAAGAAAGAGAAACCCTACCCCCTCCCCTTTTCTCATGTAGTTGTTTCACTATACCACACTAGGCAATTGTATTCTCAACACTTTTACACCAATTTCGCAAGATTCAAGTATCTCATTTGAGTGCACCCTTAACGATATAGGAAAGACAAATGAATATTTATCCCACTTTGTTTTACATTTCCCTCTTCTTGATAAGTTAAATTTATAGATTTTTTTTGGCCTGCATATACCTAACATATTTTCTCTCAAACTTATAGATTTAGTTTTATATCTTATTAGGGTGTAAATATTGACATTCAATTTCCCTAAACTTAAAACTATGAAGACAATAAAATGCATAAAATACTTGAGAGTAAATGGAATGGCATTTTATGAGATTTCATCCATGTTTAGAGGACTCAAAATGGAGCTTGGAAGCAATTTTATTGAGTTGTCATCGCATTCAAGTGCCTATCCCGTATACAATTTCTTTGTGAATAGATATCTTGAATTAGTGGGAATGATGATATCATTGAAAGTGGTTCCATCGATCTAGGGTCTACATTTGGTGGGAGAAAAAGGATTGTTGCTCCTCTACTAAACCTACTCTCAAGGATTCTTTACCTTGAGAGTTTACACCTGCGTGGATAGTTAATTTTGGTAAGAGAATAAATCCTATCATGTTTGGTATTCTTCCTTTCATCATCATTATTATCTATATGTTGTTTAATATCTCTCAATGTACTTGTATGTTAACTCATAGTAGAGTTCATCAACCCATGTCAAAGTGCATCAACCCATGTCAAAGTATATGATATGATATTAAGATGGATATGTGTGTGTACTTATTAATGGAGCAGATTTACATGTAATTTTTCAAAGTGTAATGGAGCCAACTTGTATTTTTTACTATTATTATTTTTTAATTTTATCTACGTACGTGACAATATCTCCCCCATATTGGGTTGTAGAGAGCCTCTTGGCACAATAATATACTTCATCATGGGATGAAGGACTCTGCTATCAATTAGCATATGAATACATAGAGAGATATTAAATGACATCTAAATAATAATGATGAGGAAGAAAACATGCCAAACATAATAAGATTTATTCTCTTACCAAAATCAATTGCATGTGTAGGTGTAAACACTCAAGGTTATGAAGCATCGAGAACATGATGAGTAGAGGAACATCAATCATTTTTCTCCCACCAAATGCAAACCCAAGATCGATGGAAACCACTTTCAATGATCTCAACATTCCCACTAATTCAGGAAATATGTTCATGTATAAATTGTATCCTAGATAGGTACTTGAATGCAATGACAACTCAATGAAATTACTTCCATGCTCCATTTCAATTATTCTAATCATTGAGAACCATTTCATTCACTCTCAAGTCTTTTATGGACATGAGTTTCTTTAGAGTTTTAAGTTTAGGGAAATTGACTATCAATATTTATGCCCTAATAAGATATATAACTAAATCTATATGGTTGAGAGCAGAGATGATAGCAATCTGCAGGAAAAAACAAAACCATAGCTTTAGCTTTTGAAGAAGAGGGAAATGTAAAAGAAAGTGGGCTAAAGAGCATTTTGTCTTTTCTATATTGTTAAGGGTGCACTCAATGAGATGCTTGAATCTGTCAAATCAATTGGAAAAGTGGTGAGAATACAATTGTATAGTGCGGAATAGTGAGACTATTGCATGAGAAAAGGGAAAGGGATGGGGTTTCCCTATCATTAGAATATTTGAGAAAGAGGTGTTTTACATTCTACCAGGAAACGTACCACAACCATTCCAATAATATTTGGTGTCTAAACCACCATGGGATATGAAAGGAATTGGGAGCACATGAACTATGCATGTCGATGAAGAAAATAAAAGACTTCGGATTCAATGAATCCAACTGCAATATGTTGAATATTATATTTTCCATTGTTGAGAAATAGAGGGTACCAAGTGTGGGAGGTGGATGATCCTTTGATGTGACATTATAGGGAGATAGAATAAGGTCCGGTATCTCTCTATAAAGGAATCTCCAAGGATTAGATTGACAACATTTGATTGCATCTCTAATGGGGATCTTAGAGAGGATGAGGGAAAGGAGGTTGTCGGGAAGTGTGGACAACCTATTAAGAGCCACCTCCATCACTATAAAAATGGGACAAAGAATGCTCTTCCCTCTCGAGGATGGAATATATCAATATTTCATTGAAATCGTCACACTCTTGGACGTTGTCGTCTTGCAAACGAAAGAGTGCACAACTCAACAACGAAAAATCGCACGTCAATTAGATCATTGTTGTACTTTTAAGAGATAACAATTAATAACGGATAGATTTGTAAATGTTGTTGTACTAGTATTTTGTTTCTATTTTCATTAGTATGTATTTACTTGAATAAACCCATAAATGGTATGGTATTAATATTTTGTTTGTAGTTTCATTGCTATGTATTTCCTTAAATAAACATATTTATAATATGTTTTTACATGGATAAAGGTAGATGGTAAAACATAGATGCAATAAATTTAGCATTTTCCCTAATAGAAGCCACATAACCTTTCACGACTAACAAATAATTACCCAATTCATTTTGATCCAATACCTATCCCATATCGCTAAACACCTAGCCCATATCTCTAGACAATTGAGTCAAGCGTTGGAAGCTTCCTGCTACTAAATATGGAGGTTGAAATTGTAACCCTCGTCAACTGGGCCAGTTCTTTGTGAAGTCAAGAGTGATTGTGGGAAACGTGCTCATTATAATTGGTTTGAATTTTGAAAAAACAACTAGATTAGTATGAGACTATAAATGTTATTTCATAATTTAATTTTAATACTATTTTAATCTAATTTATCTTCAATTTGAAATTTAAAGTTAAGCTTAATATTTTAGTTTTAAAAAATACATACATTAACATTTAATTTTTTTTACCATCTACCTTTATCCATTTTAAAACACATTATAAACATGTTTATTCAAGGAAATACATACCAATGAAACTAAAATCAAAAGATTATTACCATACCATTTACAAGTTTATTCAAGTAAATCCATGCTAATGAAAATAGAAATAGAATACTAGTACCATAACATTTACAAATCTAGCCATTAGCAATTGTTATCTCTTAAAAGTACAACAATGATCTAATGACTTGGGATTTTTCACTGTTGAGTTCAATCCAATCTTGCTATATTCCATCCTTGAGAGGGAAGATAATTCTTTGGCCCATTTTTATAGTGATGGAAGTGGCTCTTGATAGATTATCCGCATTGCTAGACATCATCATTTCCCTCTTCCTCTCTAAGCTCCCCATTAGAGATGTAATCAAATGCTTTGTCCTCTCCAATTCTTAGTGATTCTTTTACATAGAGATACCTAACCTCATTCTATCTCCCTATATTGTCACATCAATACGTCATCCGCCTCCCACACTCAGTGCCCTCTATTTCTCAACTATGGAAAATATAATATTGGATATATTATGTTTTCATCTATCGAATTTGAAGTATTTTATTCTCTCAATCGACATTTGTAGATCATGAACTCACAATTCCTTTCCTATCCCATGGCAGTTTACACACCAAAGCATATTGGATTCGTTGCAATACATTGCCAGGAAGAAGGTGGAACACCTCTTTCTCAAATATTCCAAATAAAGAGAAACTCTGCCCCCTTCCCTTTTCTCATGTAGTTGTCTCACTATATCACACTAGACAAATGCATTCTCAACAACTTTCCACCAAATTCGCAAGATTCAAGCATCTCATTTGAGTGCACCCTTAATGATATAGGAAAGACAAATGACTCTTTATCCCACTTTGTTTTACATTTCTCTCTTCTTCATAAGTCAAATTTATGGCATTGTTTTGGCCTGCAGATGCCTGACATATTTTCTCTCAACCTTGTAGATTTAGTTTTATATCTTATTAGGGTGTAAATATTGACAGTAAATTTCCCTAAACTTAAAACTATGAAGACAATCATATGCATAAAATAATTGAGAGTGAATGGAATGGAATTTTATGAGCTTTCATCAATGTTTAGAGGACTCAAAATGGAGCTTGGAAGTAATTTGATTGATTTGACATTGCATTCAGGTGCCTATCCAGTATACAATTTCTCCGTGAACAGATTTATTGAATTAGTGGGAACGTTGATATCATTGAAAGTGTTTTCCATCGATCTTGGGTCTGCATTTGGTAGGATAAAAAGGATTGTTGCTCCTCTACTAAACCTACTCTCAAGGATTCTTTACCTTGAGAGTTTACACTTGCGTGGATAGTTTATTTTGGTAAGATAATAACTCTTATCATGTTTGGTATTCTTCCTTTCATCGTCATTATTATCTATATTTCATTTAATATCTCTTTGTGAACTTGTATGCTAACTCATAATAGAGTGCATAAACCCATGTCAGAGTATATGATATGATATTAAGATGTATATGTGTGTGTGTAATTTGTAATGGAGTCGATTTACGTGTAATTTTTCAAAGTGTAATTGAGCCAACTTGTGCTTTTTACTATTATTATTTTTTAATGTAATCTACATACATGAAAACATCACCCCCATGTTGGGTTGTAGAGAGCCTCTTGGCACAATCATATACTCTGACATGGGATGAAGGAATATGCCATCAATTAGCATATGAATACATATAGAGATATTAAATGACATCTAAATAATAATGATGATAAAAAAAAGAATACCATAGATCGTGTGCTCCCAATTCCTTTCCTATCTCATGGTAGTTTACACATCGAAGCATATCAGACTCGTTGTAGTACATTGCCAGGAAGAATGTGGAAAACCTCTTTCTCAAATATTCCAAAGAAAGAGAAACCCTACCCCCTTCCATTTTCTCATGTAGTTCTCTCACTATATCACACTAGACAATTGTATTCTCAACACTTTTCCACCAATTTCGCAAGATTTAAGCATCTCATTTGAGTGCACCCTTAACGATATAGGAAAGACAAATGGCTCTTTATCCCACTTTGTTTTACATTTCCCTCTTCTTCATAAGTTAAATTTATGGCTTTGTTTTGGCCTGCAAATACCTGACATATTTGCTCTCAACCTTATAGATTTAGTTTTACATCTTATTAGAGTGTAAATATTGACATTCAATTTCCCTAAACTTAAAAATATGAAGACAATCATATGCATAAAATACTTGAGAGTAAATGGAAAGGAATTTTATGAGCTTTCATCAATGTTTAGAGGACTCGAAATGGAGCTTGGAAGCAATTTTATTGAGTTGTCATTGCATTCAAGTGCCTATCCAGTATACAATTTCTCTGTGAACAGATTTCTTGAATTAGTGGGAACGCTGATATCATTAAAAGTGGTTTACATCGATCTTGGATTTGCATTTGGTGGGAGAAAAAGGATTGTTGCTCCTCTACTAAACCTACTCTCAAGGATTCTTTACCTTGAGAGTTTGCACCTACGTGGATAGTTTATTTTGGTAAGAGAATAAATCCTATCATATTTGGTATTCTTCCTTTCATCGTCATTATTATCTATATGTCATTTAATATATCTCTGTGTACTTGTATGCTAACTCATACTAGACTACATCAACCCATGCAAGAGTGCATCAACCCATGTCAAAGTATATGATATGATATTAAGATGGATATGTGTGTGTACTTCGTTATCGAACCGATTTACGTGTAATTTTTCAAAGTGTAATTGAGCCAACTTGTATTTTTTACTATTATTATTTTTTAATGTTATCTACATACGTGACAACATCTCCCCCATACTGGGTTGTAGAGAGCCTCTTGGCGCAATAATATACTCTAACATGGGATGAAGGACTCTGCTATCAGTTAGCATATGAATACATATAGAGATATTAAATGACATCTAAATAATAATGATGAGAAAAAAAAAGAATACCAAACAGAATAAGATTTATTCTCTTAACAAAATCAATTTTTTGCGTAGGTGTAAACACTCAATGTTACTAAGCATTGAGAATAGGATGAGTGGAGGAACATCAATCATTTTTCTCCCACCAAATGTACACCCGAGATCGATGGAACCCACTTTCAGTGATCTTAGCGTTCCCACTAATTCATGAAATATGTTCATGTAGAAATTGTATCCTAGATAGGTACTTGAATGCAATGACAACTCAATCAAATTACTTTGAAGATCCATTTTGAGTCTTCTAATCATTGAGGACCATTTCATTCACTCTCAAGTCTTTTATGCACATGAGTGTCTTTGACTATCAAGTATTTTATGCACAAGTTTAGGGAATTTGACTATCAATATTTACGCCCTAATAAAATATATAACTAAATCTATATGGTTGAGAGCAGAGATGATAGGAATCTGCAGGCCAAAACAAAACCATAACTTTATCTTTTGAAGAAGAGGTAAATGTAAAAGAAAGTGGGCTAAATAGCAGTTTTTAGTTTCTATATTGTTAAGTGTGCACTCAAAGAGATGTTTGAATCCAGCGAAATCAGTTGGAAAAGTGGTGAGAATACAATTGTATAGTGCGGTATAGTGAGATGACTGCATGAGAAAAGGGAAAGGGGTGGGGTTTCCCTTTCGTTAGAATATTTGAGAAAGAGGTGTTTCACATTTTACCTAGAAATGTACCACAACCATTCCAATAAGATTTGGTGTGTAAACCACCATGGGATACGAAAGGAATTGGGAGTGCATGAACTATGCATGTCGGTGGAGAGAATAAAAGACTTCAGATTCAATGAATGCAATCGCAATATGTCGGATATTCTATTTTCCATTGTTGATAAATAGAGGGTACCAAGTGTGGGAGGTGGATGATGCTTTGATGTGACATGATAGGGAGATAGACTAAGGTCGAGTATCTCTCTATAAAGGAATCTCCAAGGATTAGAGAGGACAACATTTGATTGCATGTCTTATGGGGATCTTAGAGAGGATGATGGAAAGGAGGTTGTCGAGAAGTGTGGACAAGCAATTAAGAGCCACCTCCATCACTATAAAAATGGGACAAAGAATGCTCTTCCCTCTCGCGGATGGAATATATCAATATTTCATTGAAATCATCACACTCTTGGACGTTGTCGTCTTGCAAATGAAAGAGTGCAGAACTCAACAATGAAAAAATGCATGTCAATTAGATCATTGTTGTACTTTTAAGAGATAACAATTTGTAACAGCTAGATTTATAAATGTTGTTGTACGAGTATTTTGTTTCTATTTTCATTAGTATGTATTTACTTGAATAAACCCATAAATGGTATGGTATTAATATTTTGTTTGTAGTTTCATTTCTATGTATTTCCTTAAATAAACATATTTATAATGTGTTTTTACATATATAAAGGTAGATGGAAAAACATAGATGCATTGAGTTTAGCATTTTCCCTAATAGAAGCCACATAACCTTTCAAGAGTAATTGTGGGAAACGTGCTCATTACAATTGTTTTGAATTTTGAAAAAACAATTAGATTAGCATGAGAATGTAAATGTTATTTCATTAGTTAAATTTTAATACTATTTTAATCTAATTTATCGTTAATTTGAAATTTAAAGTTAGGCTTAATATTTCACATAGTTTTAAAAAAATACAAACATTAACATTTAGTTTGTTTTGCCATCTATCTTTATCCATTTTAAAACACATTATAAATATGTTTATTCAAGGAAATACATAGCAATCACACTACAAACAAAATATTAATACCATACCATTTACGGGTTTATTCAAGTAAATACATGCCAATGAAAATAGAAATAGAATACTAGTACCATAACATTTACATATCAAGCCATTAGAAATTGTTATGTCTTAAAAGTACAACAATGATCTAATGACTTGGGATTTTTCACTGTTGAGTTCCATCCAATCTTGCTATATTCCATCCTTGAGAAGGAAGAGAATTCTTTGGCCCATTTTTATAGTGATGGAAGTGGCTCTCGATAGATTATCCACATTGCTCGATATCCTCCTTTCCCTTGTCCTCTCTAAGCACCCCATTAGAGATGTAATCAAATGCTTTTTCCTCTCCAATTCTTGGAGATTATTTTATAGAGAGATACCTAACCTCATTCTATCTCCCTATCTTGTCACATCAATATGTCATCCGCCTCCCACACTCGGTACCCTCTATTTCTCAACTGTGGAAAATATAATATTTGATATATTGTGTTTTCATTCATCGAATTTGAAGTATTTTATTCTCTCAATTGACATTTGTATATCGTACGCTCCCAATTCTTTTCCTATCCCATGGAAGTTTACACACTGAAGCATATCAAACTGGTTGCAGTACATTGCCATGAAGAATTTGGAACACCACTTTCTCAAATATTCAAAAGAAATAGAAAACATGCCCCTTTCCCTTTTCTCAATTGTTTCACTATATCACACTAGACAATTGTATTCTAAACACTTTTCCACCAATTTCGCAAGATTCAAGCATCTCATTTGAGTGCACCCTTAACGATGTAGGAAAGACAAATGACTCTTTATCCCACTTTGTTTTACATTTCCCTCTTCATCATAAGTTAAATTTATGGCTTTGTTTTTGTCTGCAGATGCCTGACATATTCTCTCTCAACCTTGTAGATTTATTTTTATATCTTATTAGGGTGTAAATATTGACAATCAATTTCCCTAAACTTAAAACTATGAAGACAATCATATGCATAAAAGACTTGAGAGTGAATGGAATGGAATTTTATGAGCTTTCATCAATGTTTAGAGCTCATGAAATGGATCTTGGACTTAATTTGATTGAGTTTTCATTGCATTCAAGTGCCTATCCAGTATACAATTTCTCTGTGAACAGATTTCTTGAATTAGTGGGAACGTTGATATCATTGTGAAAGTGATTTCCATCGATCTTGGGTCTGCATTTGGTGGGAGAAAAAGGATTGTGGCAACTACACTAAACCTACCATCAAGGATTCTTTACCTTGAGAGTTTACACCTGCGTGGATAGTTTATTTTGGTAAGAGAATAACTCCTATCATGATTGGTATTCTTCCTTTCATTGTCATTATTATTTATATGTCATTTAATATCTCTTTGTGTACTTGTATGCTAACTCATAGTAGTGTGCATCAACCCATGTCGGAGCACATCAACCCATGCTAGAGTATATGATATGATATTAAGATGGATATGTGTGTGTGTACTCCGTAATGGAGTCGATTTGTGTGTAATTTTCCAAACTGTAATTGAGTCAACTTGTGTTTTTTACTATTATTATTTTTTAAGGTTATCTACATACGTGACAACATCTCCCCCATACTGGGTTGTAGAGAGCCTCTTGGCGCAATCATATACTCTGACATGGGATGAAGGACTCTTCTATCAATTATCATAAGAATACATATAGAGATATTAAATGACATCTAAAAAGTAATGATGAGAAAAAAAAAAGAATACCAAACAAAATAAGATTTAGTCTCTTACCAAAATCATTTTTTTTGCATAGGTGTAAACACTCAATGTTACGAAGCATTGAGAATAGGATGAGTGGAGGAACATTAGTCATTTTTATCCCACCAAATGCAGACCCGGGATCGATGGAAACCACTTCAATGATCTCAACGTTCCCACTAATTCAAGAAATACGTTCATGAAGAAATTGAATCCTAGATAGGTACTTGAATGCAATGACAACTCAATCAAATTACTTTGAAGCTCCATTTCGAATCTTCTAATCATTGAGGACCATTTCATTCACTCTCAAGTATTTTATGCACATGAGTTTCTTTAGAGTTTTAAGTTTAGGGCATTTGACTATCAATATTTATGCCCTAATAAGATATATAACTAAATCTATATGGTTGAGAGCGGAGATGATAGGAATCTGCAGGAAAAAACAAAATCATAACTTTATCTTTTGAAGAAGAGGGAAATGTAAAATAAAGTCGGCTAACTAGCAATTTTTGTTTCTACATCGTTAAGCATGCACTCAAAGAGATGCTTGAATCCAGCGAAATCAGTTGGAAAAGTGGTGTGAATACAATTGTATAGTGTGGTATAGTGAGATGATTGCATGAGAAAAGGGCAAGGGGTGGGGTTTCCCTTTCGTTAGAATATTTGAGAAAGAGGTGTTCCACATTCTACAATGTACCACAACCATTCCAATACGATTTGGTGTGTAAACCACCATGGGATATGAAAGGAATTGGGAGAGAACGAACTATGCATGCCGGTGGAGAGAATAAAGGACTTCAGATTCAATGAATGCAACCGCACTATGTCAAATATTCTATTTTCCATTGTTGATAAATAGAGGGTACCAAGTGTGGGAGGCAGATGATGCTTTGATGTGACATGATAGGGAGATAGACTGAGGTCGCGTTAAGACAATGTTTGATTGCATCTCTAATGGGAATCTTAGAGAGGATGAGGGAAAGGAGGTTGTCAAGAAGTGTGGACAACCTATTAAGATCCACCTCCATCTCTATAAAAATGGGACAAAGAATTTTCTTCCCTCTCGAGGATGGAATATATCAATATGTCATTGAACTCATCACACTCTTGGACGTTTTCATCTTGCAAACGAAAGAGTGCACAACGCAACAACGAAAAATCGCATGTCAATTAGATCATTGTTGTACTTTTAAGAGATAACAATTAATAATGGCCATATTTGTAAATGTTTTTGTACTAGTATTTTGTTTCTATTTTCATTAGTATGTATTTACTTGAATAAACCCATAAATGGTATGGTATTAATACTTTGTTTGTAGTTTCATTGCTATGTATTTCCTTAAATAAACATATTTATAATGTGTTTTTACATATATAAAGGTAGATGGTAAAACATAGATGCAATGAATTTAGCATTTTCCCTAATAGAAGCCACATAACCTTGCACAACTGAAGAATAATTACCCAATTCATTTTGATCCAACACCTGGCCCATATCGCATGACAATGGAGTCGAGCATTAGAAGCTTCCTGCTACTAAATATGGAGGTTGCAATTGTAACCCTGGTCAACTGGGCCAGTTTTTTGTGAGGTCAAGAGTAATTGTGGGAAACACGCTCATTATAATTGTTTTGAATTTTGAAAAAAACAATTAGATTAGTATGAGAATGTAAATTTTATTTCATTAATTAAATTTTAATATTGTTTTAATCTAATTTATCTTTAATTTGAAATTTAAAATTAGGCTTAATATTTCACATAGTTTTAAAAAAATACATACATTAACATTTAATGTGTTTTACCATCTACCTTTGTGTGTTAAAACACATTATAAATATGTTTATTCAAGGAAATACATAGCAATGAAACTACAAATAAAGATTAATACCATACCATTTACGGCTTTATTCAAGTAAATAAATGCCAATGAAAATAGAAATAGAATACTAGTACCATAACATTTACACATCTAGCCATTAGAAATTGTTATCTCTTAAAAGTACAACAATGATCTAATGACTTGGGATTTTTCATTGTTGAGTTCAATCCAATCTTGTTATATTCCATCCTTGAGAAGGAAGAGAATTCTTTGCCCATTTGTATCCTTGAGAATATTTGTGATCGAAGTGGCTCTCGATAGATTATCCGCATTGCTCGACATCCTCCTTTCCCTCGTCCTCTCTAAGCTCCCCATTAGAGATGGAATCAAATGCTTTGTCCTCTCCAATTCTTGGAGATTATTTTATATAGAGATACCCAACCTCATTCTATCTCCCTATCATGTCACATCAATACATCATCCGCCTCCCACACTCGGTACCCTCTATTTCTCAACTGTGGAAAATATAGTATTTGATATATTGTGTTTTCATTCATCCAATTGAAGTATTTTATTCTCTCAATCGACATTGGTATATCGTGCGCTGCACTTTCCTTTCCTATCCCATGGCATTTTACACACCAAAGCATATCATATTGGCTGCAGTACATTGCCAGGAAGAATGTGGAACACCTCTTTCTTAAATATTCCAAAGAAAGATAAACCATGCCCCCTTCCCTTTTCTTAGTTGTTTCACTATATCACACTAGAGAATTGTATTCTCAACACTTTTCCACTAGTTTCGCAAGATTCAATCATCTCATTTGAGTGCACCCTTAACGATATAGGAAAGACAAATGACTCTTTATCCCACTTTGTTTTACATTTCCCTCTTCTTCATAAGTTAAATTTAAGGCTTTGTTTTGGCCTGCAGACGCCTCACATGTTTTCTCTCAACCATGTAGATTTTGTTTTATATCTTATTAGGGTGTAAATATTGACAATCAATTTCCCTACACTTAAAACTATGAAGACAATCATATGCATAAAAGACTTGAGAGTGAATGGAATGGCATTTTATGATCTTTCATCAATGTTTAGAGGACACGAAATGGATCTTGGAAGTAATTTGATTAAGTTTTCATTGCATTCAAGTGCCTATCCAGTATACAATTTCTCTGTGAACAGATTTATTGAATTGGTGGGAACGTTGATATCATTGTGAAAGTGATTTCCATCGATCTTGGGTCTGCATTTAGTGGCAGAAAAAGGATTGTGGCAACTGTACTAAACCTACTCTCAAGGATTCTTTACCTTGAGAGTTTACACCTGCGTGGATAGTTTATTTTGGTAAGAGAATAATCGCTATCATGTTTGGTATTCTTCCTTTCATCGTCATTATTATCTATATGTCATTTAATATCTCTTTGTGTACTTGTATGCTAACGCATAGTAGTGTGCATCAACCCATGTCAATTAGATCATTGTTGTACTTTTAAGAGATAACAATTAATAACGGCTAGATTTGTAAATATTGTTGTACTAGTATTTTGTTTATATTTTCATTGGTATGTATTTACTTGAATAAACCCATAAATGGAATGGTATTAATATTTTGTTTGTAGTTTGATTGCTATGTATTTCCTTAAATAAACATGTTTATAATCTGTTTTTACATATATAAAGGTAGAAGGGAAAACATAGATGCAATGAATATAGAATTTTCCCTAATAGAAGCCACATAACCTTGCACGATTGAAGAATAATTACCCAATTCATTTTGATCCAATACCTAGCCCATATCACTTGATAATTGAGTCGAGCGTTAGCTTCCTGCTACTAAATATGGAGGTTGCAATTGTAACCCTGGTCAACTGGGCCAGTTCTTTGTGAGGTCAAGATTAATTGTGGGAAACGTACTCATTATAATTGTTTTGAATTTTGAAAAAACAATTAGATTAGTATGAGAATGTAAATGTTATTTCATAAGTTAAATTTTAAAACTATTTTAATCTAATTTATATTTAATTTGAAATTTAAAGTTAGGCTTAATATTTCACATAGTTTTAAAAATATACATAGATTAATATTTAATTTGTTTTACCATCTAGCTTTATCCATTTTAAAACGCATTATAAATATGTTTATTCAAGGAAATAAATAGCAATGAAACTACAAACAAAAGATTAATACCATACCATTTATGGGTTTATTCATGTAAATACATGCCAATGAAAATAGAAATAGAATACTAGTACCATAAAATTGACAGATCTAACAATTAGAAATTTTGATCTCTTAAAAGTACAACAATGATCTAATGACTTGGGATTTTTTAGTGTTGAGTTCAATCCAATCTTGTTATATTCCATCCTTGAGAAGGAAGAGAATTCTTTGGCCCATTTTTATAGTGATAGAAGTGGCTCTCGATAGATTATCCGCATTTCTCGACATCCTCCTTTCCCTCGTCCTCTGCAAGCTCCCCATTAGAGATGTAATCAAATGCTTTGTCCTCTCCAATTCTTGGAGATTCTTTTATATAGAGATACATAACCTCATTCTATCTCCCTATCATGTCACATCAATACGGCATCTGCCTCCCACACTCTATACTCTCTCTTCGCGGTTGTGGAAAATAGAATATTTGATATATTGTGTTTTCATTCATCGAAGTTGAAGTATTGTATTCTCTCAATCGACATTTGTAGATCGTGCGCTGCCAATTCCTTTCCTATCCCATGGCATTTTACACACTGAAGCATATCAAACTAGTTGCAGTACATTTCCAAGAAGAATGTGGAACACCTCTTTCTCAAATATTCCAAAGAAAGAGAAACCCTGCCCCCTTCCCTTTTCTCAGTTGTTTCACTATATTACACTAGACAATTGTATTCTCAACACTTTTCCACCAATTTCTCAAGATTCAAGCATCTCATTTGAGTGCACCCTTAACGATATTGGAAAGACAAATGACTCTGTAACCCACTTTGTTTTGGGTAAAATCATGAAGATGGGTTACATTTTTGCTTGTTTTATGAGAAAAAAAAATTGCATTTTCACAAGTTCTTCAACTTTCGGCATACAAAAGTATTTTTTTTATTTAGAATTTCACTTTACAGTAAAAACAAAACTTGTGAAGAATTTTGTTATCTTTCCAATGACTATTTTTTAATTTTTTTTACCACGATTTGATATGTCAATTTGACAGTTGTTTAACAATATGTTCCTTAAATATGAAAGGAATGATAATGAGTAGCTTTTCTCTACAACAATGTATCTATTATTAAACTTATGTTTTTAAGAAACGAAATATACTGCAACAATCTACAGAGACTATTTTATTATGACTATAATTTTGAATCTAACGGATGAACATTATAATTTCTAGAATTTTTTTAAGTTGACCAAGCTGAAAACGTTGCAGATTTTAAACACGTGTTTTTCTACACCTTGTATCTATCTTAATTTTTACTTAAAACTAAAATCTAAATATACCCTTTTGAAGAGAACAGTTTAAGGATTATGAATGTATTTTTTTCTAAATTTTTCACTGTATATTTTTAGAGATACCGATATTTCATTTCATCAAATCATAATGTCTCCTGAAAATATTATGCAGTGATTTTTTTTAAAAATTAGATAAAAATAAAGAAAATGAAAACAAATTATAGGAACTGAAAGTAGATTCAATTTTGGAAATGCTGGTGTCATTTCCGAAACCAAATTCTCAGTATTTGTAGCAGTCTGCAACCTCTGAAGTTGCAAATCTGAGTTTATCAACAATCAAGTTCATCACGTATTCCTTAAAATTATGAAGCTAAGATCTATGAAAGAATTGGAATCTGATCTATAACATGTTGTGAATTAAAGGAATTAACTAATCTGTTGAATTCATCTAGTAAGAAGCAATAATCTAATCTAGGAAAATACTTGCAGAACTAATCTATCAACTATTAATCAACTTGCTAGAAAAGAAATGACGAATTACTATATCTGTGAAAAGGAACAACAAATGTAATCTAATCGAAAGGAACAACAAACATAATCTAATCGAAAGGAACAACAAATGATAATTTAAGCGAAAGGGACAACAAATGCTAATTTAAGCGAAAGGAACAACAAATGCTAATTTAAGTGAAAGGAATAGCGCGTATGAAAATGAGAGGAATTGTCAAGCAACTACAGCAATGGAAAATGGAACAACAATCGATAACATTCAAATGAAACACCTATCTTTCGTAAGAAAATAATATGAGAAAAGTGAAAGGGGTGGGGTTTCCCTTTCGTTAGAATATTTGAGAAAGAGGCGTCCCACATTTTACCAAGAAATCTACCACAACCATTCCAATAAGATTTGGTGTGTAAACCACCATGGGATACGAAAGGAATTGGGAGCGCACGAACTATGCATGTCGGTGGAGAGAATAAAAGACTTCAAATTCAATGAATGCAATCGAAATATGTCAGATATTCTATTTTCCATTGTTGATAAATAGAGGGTACCAAGTGTGGGAGGCGGATGATGCTTTGATGTGACATGATAGGGAGATAGACTAAGGTCGAGTATCTCTCTATAAAGGAATCTCCAAGGATTAGAGAGGACAACATTTGATTGCATATATTATGGGGATCTTAGAGAGGATGATGGAAAGGAGGTTGTCGAGAAGTGTGGACAACCAATTAAGAGGCACCTCCATCACTATAAAAATGGGACAAAGAATGCTCTTCCCTCCCGTGGATGGAATATATCAATATTTCATTCAAATCGTCACACTCTTGGACGTTGTCGTCTTGCAAACGAAAGAGTGCAGAACTCAACAATGAAAAATGCATGTCAATTAGATCATTGTTGTACTTTTAAGAGATAACAATTTGTAACGGCTAGATTTATAAATGTTGTTGTACGAGTATTTTGTTTCTATTTTCGTTAGTATGTATTTACTTGAATAAACCCATAAATGGTATGGTATTAATATTTTGTTTGTAGTTGCATTTCTATGTATTTCCTTAAATAAACATATTTATAATGTGTTTTTACATATATAAAGGTAGATGGAAAAACATAGATGCATTGAGTTTAGCATTTTCCCTAATAGAAGCCACATAACCTTGCACGATTGAAGAATAATTACCCAATTCATTTTGATCCAATACCGAGCCCATATCGCTTGACAATGGAGTCGATCATTGGAAGCTTCCTGCTACTAAATATGGAGATTGCAACTGTAACCCTGGTCAATTGGGCCAGTTCTTTGTGAGGTCAAGAGTAATTGTGGGAAACGTGCTCATTACAATTGTTTTGAATTTTGAAAAAACAATTAGATTAGCATGAGAATGTAAATGTTACTTCATTAGTTAAATTTTAATATTATTTTAATCTAATTTATCGTTAATTTGAAATTTAAAGTTAGGCTTAATATTTCACATAGTTTTAAAAAAATACAAACATGAACATTTAATTTGGTTTACCATCTACCTTTATCCATTTTAAAACACATTATAAATATGTTTATTCAAGGAAATACATAGCAATCAAACTACAAACAAAATATCAATACCATACCATTTACGGGTTTATTCAAGTAAATACATGCCAATGAAAATAGAAATAGAATACTAGTACCATAACATTTATAGATCAAGCCAGTAGAAATTGTTAAAACACATAGTTTTAAAAAAATACATACATTAACATTTAATGTGTTTTACCATCTACCTTTGTGTGTTAAAACACATTATAAATATGTTTATTCAAGGAAATACATAGCAATGAAACTACAAACAAAAGATTAATACCATACCATTTACAGTTTTATTCAAGTAAATAAATGCCAATGAAAATAGAAATAGAATACTAGTACCATAACATTTACAGATCTAGCCATTAGAAATTGTTATCTCTTAAAAGTACAACATTGATCTAATGACTTCGAATTTTTCACTACTGAGTTCAATCCAATCTTGTTATATTCCATCCTTGAGAAGGAAGAGAATTCTTTGGCCCATTTGTATAGTGATGGAAGTGGCTCTCGATAGATTATCCGCATTGCTCGACATCCTCCTTTCCCTCGTCCTCTCTAAGCTCCCCATTAGAGATGGAATCAAATGCTTTGTCCTCTCCAATTCTTGGAGATTATTTTATATAGAGATACCCAACCTCATTCTATCTCCCTATCATGTCACATCAATACGTCATCCGCCTCCCACATTCGGTACCCTCTATTTCTCAACTGTGGAAAATATAATATTTGATATATTGTGTTTTCATTCATCGAATTGAAGTATTTTATTCTCTCAATTGACATTGGTAGATTGTGCGCTACACTTTCCTTTCCTATCCCATGGCATTTTACACACCGAAGCATATCATATTGGCTGCAGTACATTGCCAGGAAGAATGTGGAACACCTCTTTCTTAAATATTCCAAAGAAAGAGAAACCATGCCCCCTTCCCTTTTCTTAGTTGTTTCACTATATCACACTAGAGAATTGTATTCTCAAAACTTTTCCACCAGTTTCACAAGATTCAATCATCTCATTTGAGTGCACCCTTAATGATATAGGAAAGACAAATGACTCTTTATCCCACTTTGTTTTACATTTCCCTCTTCTTCATAAGTTAAATTTATGGCTTTGTTTTGGCTTGCAAATGCCTCACATATTTTCTCTCAACCTTATAGATTTTGTTTTATATATTATTAGGGTGTAAATATTGACAATCAATTTCCCTACACTTAAAACTATGAAGACAATCATATGCATAAAAGACTTGAGAGTGAATGGAATGGCATTTTATGAGATTTCATCAATGTTTAGAGGACACAAAATGGATCTTGGAAGTAATTTGATTAAGTTTTCATTGCATTCAAGTGCCTATCCAGTATACAATTTCTCTGCGAACAGATTTCTTGAATTGGTGGGAACGTTGATATCATTGTGAAAGTGATTTCCATCGATCTTGGGTCTACATTTAATGGCAGAAAAAGGATTGTGGCAACTGTACTAAACCTACTCTCAAGGATTCTTTACCTTGAGAGTTTACACCTGCATGGATAGTTTATTTTGGTAAGAGAACAATCGTTATCATGTTTGGTATTCTTCCTTTCATCGTCATTATTATCTCTATGTCATTTAATATCTCTTTCTGTACTTGTATGCTAACTCATAGTAGTGTGCATCAACCCATGTCGGAGTGCATCAACCCATGTCAGAGTATATGATATGATATTAAGATGGATATGTGTGTGTGTACTTCGTAATGGAACCGATTTACGTGTAATTTCTCAAAGTGTAATTGAGCCAACTTGTGGTTTTTACTATTATTATTATTTAATGTTATCTACATACGTGACAACATCTCCCCCATACTAGGTTGTAGAGAGCCTCTTGGCACAATAATATACTCCTACATGGGATGAAGGACTCTACTATCAATTAGCATATGAATACATATAGAGATATTAAATCACATCTAAATAATAATGATGAGAAAAAAAATAATACCAAACAGAGTAAGATTTAGTCTATTACCAAAATCATTTTTTTGCGTAGGTGTAAACACTCATTGTTACGAAGCATTAAGAATAGGATGAGTGGAGGAACATCAATCATTTTTCTCCCACCAAATGCAGACCCAAGATCGATGGAAACCACTTTCAATGATCTCAACATTCCCACTAATTCAAGAAATTTGTTCATGTAGAAATTGTATCCTAGATAGGTACTTGAATGTAATGAAACCTCAATCAAATTACTTTGAAGCTCCATTTCGAATATTCTAATTGTTGAGGACCATTTCGTTCACTCTCAAGTCTTTTATGCACATGAGTGTCTTTAGAGTTTTAAGTTTAGGACATTTGAATATCAATATTTACGCCCTAATAAGATATATAACTAAATATATATGGTTGAGAGCAGAGTTGATAGGAATCTGCAGGCCAAAACAAAACCATAAATTTAGCTTTTGAAGAAGAGGGAAATGTAAAAGAAAGTGGGATAAATAGTAGGTTTTTTTTGTTTCTATATCGTTAAGCATGCACTCAAAGAGATGCTTGAATCCAGCGAAATCAGTTGGAAAAGTGGTGAGAATACAATTACATGGTGCGGTATAGTGAGACGATTGCATGAGAAAAGGGCAAGGGGTGGGGTTTCCCTTTCGTTAGAATATTTGAGAAAGAGGTGTTCCACATTGTACCTGGAAATGTACCACAACCATTCCAATAAGATTTGGTGTGTAAACCACCATGGGATACAAAAGGAATTGGGAGCGCACAAACTATGCATGTCGGTGGAGAGAATAAAAGACTTCAGATTCAATGAATGCAACCGCAATATCTTGAATATTATGTTTTCCGTTATTGATAAATATAGGGTACCAAGTGTGGGAAGCGGATGATGCTTTGATGTCACATGATAGGGAGAGAGACTTAGTTCGGGTATCTCTCTATTGAGGAATCTCCAAGGATTAGAGAGGACAACATTTGATTGCATCTCTAATGGGGATCTTAGAGAGGATGAGGGAAAGGAGGTTGTCAAGAAGTGTGGACAACTTATTAAGAGCCACCTCCATCACTATAAAAATGGGACAAAGAATGATCTTCCCTCTTGAGGATGGAATATATCAATATTTCATTGAAATCGTCACACTCTTGGATGTTGTCGTCTTGCAAATGAGAGAGAGCACAACTCAACAACGAAAAATTGCATGTCAATTAGATCATTGTTGTACTTTCAAGAGATAACAATTAATAATGGCTAGATTTGTAAATATTGTTGTACTAGTATTTTGTTTATATTTTCATTAGTATGTATTTACTTGAATAAACCGATAAATGGTATGGTATTAATATTTTGTTTGTAGTTTCATTGCTATGTATTTACTTAAATAAACATGTTTATAATGTGTTTTTACACATATAAAGGTAGATGGGAAAACATAGATGCAATGAATATAGAATTTTCCCTAAAAGAAGCCACATAACCTTGCACGATTGAAGAATAATTACCCAATTCATTTTGATCCAATACCTGGCCCATATCACTTGACAATGGAGTCGAGCATTGGCTTCCTGCTACTAAATATGGAGGTTGCAATTGTAACCCTGGTCAACTGGGCCAGTTCTTTGTGACGTCAAGATTAATTGTGGGAAATGTACTCATTATAATTGTTTTGAATTTTGAAAAAACAATTAGATTAGTATGAGAATGTAAATGCTATTTCATTAGTTAAATTTTAATACTATTTTAATCTAATTTATCTTTAATTTGAAATTTAAAGTTAGGCTTAATATTAAACATAGTTTTAAAAATATACATACATTAATATTTAATTTGTTTTACCATCTACCTTTATCCATTTTAAAACACATTATAAATATGTTTATTCAAGGAAATAAATAGCAATGAAACTACAAACAAAAGATTAATACCATACCATTTATGGGTTTATTCAAGTAAATACATGCCAATGAAAATAGAAATAGAATACTAGTACCATAACATTTATAGATCTAGCCATTAGAAATTTTTATCTCTTAAAAGTAAAACAATGATCTAATGACTTGGGATTTTTTAGTGTTGAGTTCAATCCAATCTTGCTATATTCCATCCTTGAGAAGGAAGAGAATTCTTTGGCCCATTTTTATAGTGATGGAAGTGGCTCTCGATAGATTCTCCGCATTTCTCGACATCCTCCTTTCCCTCTTCCTCTGTAAGCTCCCCATTAGAGATGTAATCAAATGCTTTGTCCTCTCCAATTCTTGGAGATTCTTTTATATAGAGATACATAACCTCATTCTATCTCCCTATCATGTCACATCAATACGTCATCCGCCTCCCACACTCTATACTCTCTCTTCGCAGCTGTGGAAAATAGAATATTTGATATATTGTGTTTTCATTCATCGAATTTGAAGCATTGTATTCTCTCAATCAACATTTGTAGATCGTGCGCTCCCAATTCCTTTCCTATCCCATGGAAGTTTACACATTGAAGCATATCAGACTGGTTGAAGTACATTTCCAGGAAGAATGTGGAACACCTCTTTCTCAAATATTCCAAAGAAAGAGAAACCCTGCCCCCTTCCCTTTTCTCAGTTGTTTCACTATATCACACTAGACAATTGTATTCTCAACACTTTTCCACCAATTTCGCAAGATTCACGCATCTCATTTGAGTGCACCCTTAACGATATATGAAAGACAAATGACTCTGTATCCCACTTTGTTTTGGGTAAAATCATGAAGATGGGTTACACTTTTGCTTGTTTTATGAGAAAAAAAATTGTATTTTCACAAGTTCTTCAACTTTCAGCATACAAAAGTATTTTTTTTATTTAGAATTTTACTTTACAGTAAAAAAAAAACTTGTGAAGAATTTTGTTAGCTTTCCAACGATTATTTTTCAATTTTTTTTTATCACGATTTGATATGTCAATTTGACAGTTGTTTAACAATATGTTCCTTAAACATGAAAGGAATGATAATGAGTAACTTTTTTCTACAACAATGTATCTATTATTAAAGTTATGTTTTTAAGAATCAAAATAAACTGCAACAATCTACAAAGACTCTATTTTATTATGACTATAATTTTGAATCTAATGGATGAATATCATAATTTCTAGAATTTTTTGAAGTTGACCAAGCTGAAAACATTGCAGATTTTAAACACATGTTTTTCTACACCTTGTATCTATCTTAATTTTTACTTAAAACTAAAATCTAAATATACCCTTTTGAAGAGAACAGTTTAAGGATTATGAATGTATTTTTTTCTAAATTTTTCACTGTATATTTTTAGAGATACCGATATTTCATTTCATCGAATCATAATGTCTCCTGAAAATATTAGGCAGTGATTTTTTTTAAAAATTAAATAAAATTAGATAAAAATAAACAAAATGAAAACAAATTATAGGAGTTGAAAGTAGATTCAATTTTGGAAATGCTGGTGTCATTTCTGAAACCAAATTCTCAGTATTTGTAGGGCTCTGCAACCTCCAAAGTTGCAAATCTAAGTTTATCAACAATCAAGTTCATCACGTATTCCTTAAAATTATGAAGCTAAGATCTATGACAGAATTGGAATCTGATCTATAACATGTTGTGAATTAAAGGAATTAACTAATCTGTTGAATTCATCTAGTAAGAAGAAATAATCTAATCTAGGAATATACTTGCAGAACTAATCTATCAACTATTAATCAACTTGCTGGAAAAGAAACGACGAATTACTATATCTGTGAAAAGGAACAACAAATGTAATCTAATCGAAAGGAACAACAAATATAATCTAATCAAAAGGAACAACAAATGCTAATTTAAGTGAAAGGGACAACAAATGCTAATTTAAGCGAAAGGAACAACAAATGTTAATTTAAGGGAACGGAACAACACGTATGAAAATGAGAGGAACTGTCAAGCAACTATAGCAATGGAAACTGGAACAACAATCGATAACATTCAGATGAAACGCCTATCTTTCGTAAGCAAACAATATGAGAAAAGGGAAAGGAGTGGGGATTCCCTTTCGTTAGAATATTTGAGAAAGAGGCATTTCACATTTTACCTAAAAATGTACCACAACCATTCCAATAAGATTTGGTGTGTAAACCACCATGGGATACGAAAGGAATTGGGAGCGCACGAACTATGCATGTCGGTGGAGAGAATAAAAGACTTCAGATTCAATGAATGCAATCACAATATGCCGAATATTCTATTTTCCATTTTTGATAAATAGAGGGTACCAAGTGTGGGAAGCGGATGATGCTTTGATGTTACATGATAGGGAGATAGACTAAGGTCGAGTATCTCTCTATAAAGGAATCTCCAACGATTAGAGAGAACAACATTTGATTTCATATCTTATGGGGATATTAGAGAGGATGATGGAAAGGAGGTTGTCGGGAAGTGTGGACAACCGTTTAAGAGCCACCTTCATCACTATAAAATTGGGACAAAGAATGCTCTCCCCTCTCGCGGATGGAATATATCAATATTTCATTGAAATCGTCACACTCTTGGACGTTGTCGTCTTGCAAACGAAAGAGTGCAGAACTCAACAACGAAAAATGCATGTCAATTAGATCATTGTTGTAACAGCTAGATTTATAAATGTTGTTGTACGAGTATTTTTTTTTCTATTTTCGTTAGTATGTATTTACTTGAATAAACCCATAAATTGTATGGTATTAATATTTTGTTTGTAGTTTCATTTCTATGTATTTCCTTAAATAAACATATTTATAATGTGTTTTTACATATATAAACGTAGATGGAAAAACATAGATGCATTGAGTTTAGCATTTTCCCTAATAGAAGCCACATAACCTTGCACGATGAAGAATAATTACCCAATTCATTTTGATCCAATACCTGGCCCATATTGCTTGACAATGGAGTCGATCATTGGAAGCTTCCTACTACTAAATATGGAGATTGCAACTGTAACCCTGGTCAATTGGGCCAAATCTTTGTGAGGTCAAGAGTAATTGTGGGAAACGTGCTCATTACAATTGTTTTGAATTTTGAAAAAACAATTAGATTAGCATGAGAATGTAAATGTTATTTCATTAGTTAAATTTTAATACTATTTTAATCTAATTTATCGTTAATTTGAAATTTAAAGTTAGGCTTAATATTTCACATGGTTTTAAAAAAATACAAACATGAACATTTAATTTGTTTTACCATCTACCTTTATCCATTTTAAAACACATTATAAATATGTTTATTCAAGGAAATACATAGCAATCACACTACAAACAAAATATTAATACCATACCATTTACAGGTTTATTCAAGTAAATACATGCCAATGAAAATAGAAATAGAATATTAGTACCATAACATTTACAGATCAAGCCATTAGAAATTGTTATCTCTTAAAAGTACAACAATGATCTAATGATTTGGGATTTTTCACAGTTGAGTTCAATCCAATCTTGTTATATTCCATCCTTGAGAAGAAAGAGAATTCTTTGGCCCATTTTTATAGTGATGGAAGTGGCTCTCGATAGATTATCTGCATTGCTAGATATCCTCCTTTCCCTCATCCTCTCTAAGCACCCCATTAGATATGTAATCAAATGCTTTGTCCTCTCCAATTCTTAGAGATTCATTTATAGAGAGATACCTAACCTCATTCTATCTCCCTATCACGCCACATCAATACATCATCCGCCTCCCACACTCGGTACCCTCTATTTCTCAACTGTGGAAAATATAATATTTGATATATTGTATTTTCATTCATCGAATTTCAAGTATTTTATTCTCTCAATCAACATTTGTAGATCTTACGCTCCCAATTCTTTTCCTATCCCATGGAAGTTTACACATTGAAGCATATCAATATGGCTGCAGTACATTGCCATGAAGAATGTGGAACACCTCTTTCTCAAATATTCCAAAGAAATAGAAACCATGCCCCTTTCCCTTTTCTCAATTGTTTCACTATATCACACTAGACAATTGTATTCTAAACAATTTTCCACCAATTTCGCAAGATTCAAGCATCTCATTTGAGTGCACCCTTAATGATATAGGAAAGACAAATGACTCTTTATCCCACTTTGTTTTACATTTCCCTCTTCATCATAAGTTAAATTTATGGCTTTGTTTTTGCCTATAGATGCCTGACATATTTGCTCTCAACCTTGTAGATTTAGTTTTATATCTTATTAGGGTGTAAATATTGACAATCAATTTCCCTAAACTTAAAACTATGAAGACAACCATATGCATTAAAGACTTGAGAGTGAATGGAATGGAATTTTATGAGCTTTCATCAATGTTTAGAGGACACGAAATGGATCTTGGAAGTAATTTGATTGAGTTTTCATTGCATTCAAGTGCCTATCTAGTATACAATTTCTCTATGAACAGATTTCTTGAATTAGTGGGAACGTTGATATCATTGTGAAAGTGATTTCCATCGATCTTGGGTCTGCATTTGGTGCGAGAAAAAGGATTGTGGAAACTACACTAAACCTACCATCAAGGATTCTTTACCTTGAGAGATTACACCTGCGTGGATAGTTTATTTTGGTAAGAGAATAACTCCTATCATGATTGGTATTCTTCCTTTCATTGTCATTATACTTTATATGTCATTTAATATCTCTTTGTGTACTTGTATGCTAACTCATAGTAGTGTGCATCAACCCATGTCGAAGTGCATCAACCCATGATAGAGTATATGATATGATATTAAGATGGATATGTGTGTGTGTACTTCGTAATGGAGTCAATTTATGTGTAATTTTTCAAACTGTAACTGAGCCAACTTGTGTTTTTTACTATTATTATTTTTTAATGTTATCTACATACGTGACAACATCTCCCCCGTATTGGGTTGTAGAGAGCCTCTTGGTGCAATCAAATACTCTGACATGGGATGAAGGACTCTGCTATCAATTATCATAAGAATACATATAGATATATTAAATGACATCTAAATAGTAATGATGAGAGAAAAAAAAAATACCAAACAAAATAAGATTTAGTCTCTTACAAAAATCAATTTTTTTGCATAGGTGTAAACACTCAATGTTACAAAGCATTGAGAATAGGATGAGTGGAGGAACATCAATCATTTTTATCCCACCAAAAGCAGACCCAGGATCGATGCAAACCACTTTCAATGATCTCAACGTTCCCACTAATTCAAGAAATATGTTCATGAAGAAATTATATCCTAGATAGGTACTTGAATGCAATGACAACTCAATCAAATTACTTTGAAGCTCCATTTCGAATCTTCTAATCATTGAGGACCATTTCATTCACTCTCAAGTCTTTTATGCACATGATTTTCTTTAGAGTTTTAAGTTTAGGGCATTTGACTATCAATATTTATGCCCTAATAAGATATATAACTAACTCTATATGGTTGAGAGTAGAGATGATAGGAATCTTCAGGCAAAAACAAAATCAAAACTTTAGCTTTTGAAGAAGAGTGAAATGTAAAATAAAGTGGGCTAACTAGCAGTTTTTGTTTCTACATCGTTAAGCGTGCACTCAAAGAGATGCTTGAATCCAGCGAAATCAGTTGGAAAAGTGGTGCGAATACAATTGTATAGTGTGGTATAGTGAGACGATTGCATGAGTAAAGGGCAAGGGGTGGGGTTTCCCTTTCGTTAGAATATTTGAGAAAGAGATGTTCCACATTCTACCGGGCAATGTACCACAACCATTCCAATAAGATTTGGTGTGTAAACCACCATGGGATACGAAAGGAATTGGGAGAACACGAACTATGCATGTCAGTGGAGAGAATAAAGGACTTCAGATTCAATGAATGCAACCGCACTATGTCGAATATTTTATTTTCCATTGTTAATAAATAGAGGGTACCAAGTGTGGGAGGAAGATGATGCTTTGATGTGACATGATAGGGAGATAGACTGAGGTCGCGTATCTCTCTATAAATGAATCTCTAAGGATTAGAGAGGACAATGTTTGATTGCATCTCTAATGGGAATCTTAGAGAGGATGAGGGAAAGGAGGTTGTCAAGAAGTGTGGACAACCTATTAAGATCCACCTCCATCACTATAAAAATGGGACAAAGAATGCTCTTCCCTCTCGAGGATGGAATATATCAGTACTTCATTGAACTCGTCACACTCTTGGATGTTGTCGTCTTGAAAATGAAAGAGTGCACAACTCAACAACGAAAAATCGCATGTCAATTAGATCATTGTTGTACTTTTAAGAGATAACAATTAATAACGGCCAGATTTGTAAATGTTTTTGTACTGGTATTTTGTTTCTATTTTCATTAGTATGTATTTCCTTGAATAAACCCATAAATGGTATGGTATTAATACTTTGTTTGTAGTTTCATTGCTCTATATTTCCTTAAATAAACATATTTATAATGTGTTTTTACATATATAAAGGTAGATGGTAAAACATAGATAGAATGAATTTAGCATTTTCCCTAATAGAAGCCACATAACCTTGCACGACTGAAGAATAATTACCCAATTCATTTTGATCCAACACCTGGCCCATATCGCATGACAATGGAGTCGAGCATTAGAAGCTTCCTGCTACTAAATATGGAGGTTGCAATTGTAACCCTGGTCAACTGGGCCAGTTCTTTGTGAGGTCAAGATTAATTGTGGGAAACATGCTCATTATAATTGTTTTGAATTTTGAAAAAATCAATTAGATTAGTATGAGAATGTAAATTTTATTTCATTAATTAAATTTTAATAATGTTTTAATCTAATTTATCTTTAATTTGAAATTTAAAGTTAGGCTTAATATTTCACATAGTTTTAAAAATATACACACATTAACATTTAATGTGTTTTACCATCTACCTTTGTGTGTTAAAACACATTATAAATATGTTTATTCAACGAAATACATAGCAATAAAACTACAAACAAAAGATTAATACCATACCATTTACGACTTTATTCAAGTAAATAAATGCCAATGAAAATAGAAATAGAATACTAGTACCATAACATTTACAGATCTATCCATTAGAAACTGTTATCTCTTAAAAGTACAACAATGATCTAATGACTTGGGATTTTTCACCATTAAGTTCAAACCAATCTTGTTATATTCCATCCTTGAGAAGGAAGGGAATTATTTGGCCTATTTGTATAGTGATGGAAGTGGCTCTCAATCGATTATCTGCATTACTCGACATCCTCCTTTCCCTCGTCCTCTCTAAGCTCCCCATTAGAGATGGAATCATATGCTTTGTCCTCTCCAACTCTTGGAGATTATTTTATATAGAGATACCTAACCTCATTCTATCTCCCTATCATGTCACATCAATACGTCATCCGCCTCCCACACTCGGTACCCTCTATTTCTCAACTGTGGAAAATATAATATTTGATATATTGAACTTTTTCATTCATCGAATTGAAGTATTTTATTCTCTCAATCGACATTGGTAGATCATGCACTACACTTTCCTTTATTATCCCATGGCATTTTACACATCGAAGCATATCATACTGATTGCAGTACATTGCTAGGAAGAATGTGGAACACCTCTTTCTTAAATATTCCAAAGAAAGAGAAACCATGCCCCCTTCCCTTTTCTTAGTTGTTTCACTATATCACACTAGACAATTGTATTCTCAACACTTTTCAACCAGTTTTGCAAGATTCAATCATCTCATTTGAGTGCACCCTTAACGATATAGGAAAGACAAATGACTCTTTATCCCACTTTGTTTTACATTTCCCTCTTCTTCATAAGTTAAATTTATGGCTTTGTTTTGGCCTGCAGATGCCTCACATATTTTCTCTCAACCTTATAGATTTTTTTTTATATCTTATTAGGGTGTAAATATTGACAATCAATTTCCCTACACTTAAAACTATGAAGACAATCATATACATAAAAGACATGAGAGTGAATGGAATGGTATTTTATGAGCTTTCATCAATGTTTAGAGGACACAAAATGGATCTTGGAATTAATTTGATTAAGTTTTCATTGCATTCAAGTTCCTATCCAGTATACAATTTCTCAGATTTCTTGAATTGGTGGGAACATTGATATCATTGTGAAAGTGATTTCCATCGATCTTGGGTCTGCATTTAGTGGCAGAAAAAGGATTGTGGCAACTGTACTAAACCTACTCTCAATGATTCTTTACCTTGAGAGGTTACACCTGCGTGGATAGTTTATTTTGGTAAGAGAATAATCTCTATCATGTTTGGTATTCTTCCTTTCATCATCATTATTATCTATATGTCAGTTAATATCTCTTTGTGTACTTGTATGCTAACTCATGGTAGTGTGCATCAACCCATGTCAGAGTATATGATATGATATTAAGATGGATATGTGTGTGTGTGTACTTCGTAATGGAACCGATTTACATGTAATTTTTCAAAGTGTAATTGAGCCAACTTGTGGTTTTTACTATTATTATTATTTAATGTTATCTACATACGTGACAACATCTCCCCCATATTGGGTTGTAGAGAGCCTCTTGGCGCAATAATATACTCCTACATGGGATGAAGGACTCTGCTATCAATTAGCATATGAATACATATAGAGATATTAAATCACATCTAAATAATAATGATGAGAAAAAAAATAATACCAAACAGAGTAAGATTTAGTCTATTACCAAAATCATTTTTTTGCGTAGGTGTAAACACTCATTGTTACGAAGCATTGAGAATAGGATGAGTGGAGGAACATCAATCATTTTTCTCCCACCAAATGCAGACCCAAGATCGATGGCAACCACTTTCAATGATCTCAACATTCCCACTAATTCAAGAAATTTGTTCATGTAGAAATTGTATCCTAGATAGGTACTTGAATGCAATGAAACCTCAATCAAATTACTTTGAAGCTCCATTTCGAATATTCTAATTGTTTGAGGACCATTTCATTCACTCTCAAGTCTTTTATGCACATGAGTGTCTTTAGAGTTTTAAGTTTAGGACATTTGACTATCAATATTTACGCCCTAATAAGATATATAAGTTGAGAGCAGAGATGATAGGAATCTGCAGTCCAAAACAAAACCATAAATTTATCTTTTGAAGAAGAGGGAAATGTAAAAGAAAGTGGGATAAATAGTAGTTTTTTCGTTTCTATATCGTTAAGCGTGCACTCAAAGATATGCTTGAATCCAGCGGAATCAGTTGGAAAAGTGTTGAGAATACAATTGTATAGTGCGGTATAGTGAGACAATTGCATGAGAAAAGGGAAAGGGGTGGGGTTTCCCTTTCGTTAGAATATTTGAGAAAGAGGTGTTCCACATTGTACCTAGCAATGTACCACAACCATTCCAATAAGATTTGGTGTGTAAACCACCATGGGATACGAAAGGAATTGGGAGCGCACAAACTATGCATGTCGGTGGAGAGAATAAAAGACTTCAAATTCAATGAATGTCGCCACAATATGTTGAATATTCTATTTTCCGTTATTGATAAATAGAGGGTACCAAGTGTGGGAAGCAGATGATGCTTTGATGTCACATGATAGGGAGAGGGACTTAGGTCGGGTATCTCTCTATAAATGAATCTCCAAGGATTAGAGAGGACAACATTTGATTGCATCTCTAATGGGGATCTTAGAGAGGATGAGGGAAAGGAGGTTGTCGGGAAGTGTGGACAACCTATTAAGAGCCACCTCCACTATAAAAATGGGACAAAGAATGCTCTTCCCTCTCGAGGATGGAATATATCAATATTTCATTGAACTCGTCACACTCTTGGATGTTGTTGTCTTGCAAATGAAAGAGAGCACAACTCAACAATGAAAAATTGCATGTCAATTAGATCATTGTTGTGAAACCCAGGGTGTTGCAAGTCTCAATGGTCAAGATATTAATGGCTGCCCCCGAATCCACCAGTGTATTTGGAAATGAACAACCCTCTATTTGAACTGTTACTACGGGATTCCCTGGGTCTGCATATTTGATCGGTTCTTGTCTTCCTACAATGGGATCAGACAAGGCACCTACCACGTGCACAATTGATGATGAATTTTTAACTTTCCTTACCGGCTTCTTCCCACATAATTCCTTAATTGTCTTCACATAAATTGGGATGTCTTGCAGAGCCTGCAGGAGTGGGATCCTAACATATATATTCCTTAGTTCCCCTACGATGTCAAATTTAGGATACACAGTTAGTTTTTCTATCATCAGTCTTTCAAGGAATGGGGGAGGAAGAGTTACATCCTCATCGGGATTTTGTTGCTCGACTATGTTTCCTCCCCGCTCTGTTTCTTCCGTTATGACCATAGTCAAAGGTGTTATTATTGGTTGTACATTATTTTCATTCTCCTACTCTTGGTGAATTTTACTCTCTTCAGGAGAAATTATGCGCCCTGACCTCAGCCAGAGTTCATTGCACCCTACAAAGTTGATTTCCATGTCCACATTCTCAATAATCTTCACAAGCTGGGTTGGTCTATTATTGGGATTTGGGTGGGGTTGAGCTGCTAATTGAGGGCACAATTGGGTTGAGGATTCTAGGGTAGTTGGAGTGGAGCTTGCAACGTGGATTGAGTTTGAGAGGTCATCCCCATGGGTTGATTGGTAATTCCCATGGGGCGCTACCAATTTTGGTTCCAATTGGGGTTTTGGGCAGCTGTGTTGGGCCACTATGAAGGATAGGGGTTATTACTTGGATTTTTCCAGGATGGGGTGAGGTATTGTGAGTTTGTCTAGGTAGGGTTTGTAGCAGATTGATTTGGCCAGCTAGGATTTGTAGTAGATTGATTTGGCCAGCTAGGATTTGTAGCAAATTGGTTTGGCCAGGGGGCATTAGGATATTGTTGGGACTGCCTGGTGGGGTTAGCAAATGGCTGGCCCTACCATGTGTTTCCAGAATTTTGTTGTTGATTATACTGTCCAAAAAAGAAAGAAGAGGGATCTTGTTGTGTACCTGGGGGATGGGCCTGCCATTGGGGATGCTGAACCATCAGGTATAACGGTTTTTCTTCTTCCTCTTTTGCTTCTCTAAAGACATATTTCAATCCTGGGAGTGATGGACATTGCTCCATTGCATGATCTTTGGCACAAATGGCGCAAACCTGAACCACATCCAAAGGGAATTCCTGCGGACCATGTTTTTTTCTTGCATCAGTGGAAAAATATGGCCAAGGTCTGTTCTACTTCTGCTTGTTTCTATTTAGCGTGCAAGACATCCAATTGTGTATTCAGAGTACTCAGAATGTCAGTTTTGAAATTATCTAACAAATTACCAACTTCAGCTCGGGTAACACCCCGGCTAGTAATATTGTTATTTCTAGTGAGGGGAGCCTGCATCCCCGATCTGGTCCGTGTACTTCCACGCGAGCACCCAATGCACAATTGGACAATGTTATCATAAGTTTCTTGATAAATATCACCCTTCCCCATTAAATTCAATGTTTCTACCCATTCATCCTTCATTCCTTTTATCAAAGTGGCTTTGAGTACCTCGCCTGGTAATGTACCATAAGGAGATATTTGCAAATTGTATTGAAACCTTTCAACATATTCTTCTAATGTCTCATTTTCCTTTGCAGACATTTGAAAGATTTCATCTTTTAGATCCCCGGTTCTACAATAATCCTGATATTTTTTCAAGAAGGCTTGTTTCATTTCATCCCATGAATTTATAGTTCCTCCTCATAATCCCATAAACCAGTGCAAAGTTGCTCCTTTCAAAGTGGAAGGGAACATATTCAGTTTTTGGGGTTTAAAGGTGTAGTCATAACCTCTACATAGGACATCAAATTCGAATTAGAATGCATCAGGGTCCTCTGAAATTAATCCATGAAAGGTTGGCAGATTCTGTAAGGGGATTGCTTTCATGGGGGCATTAGCAACTGGATCAACTATCATATATTCCAAAGTGAAAGTCTGGGCTTGTGGTTGGTTTGGTTGGGCCATTTGGTCAAAAATATGCCAATAATCTTCAGGAATTTCTTGGCCTGGGTGCTCTATTCGGGGTGATTGATTACTTGATCCCCTAAGGGATTTAATTGCACTACCTCTATCTGGGATTTCAAGTATACATTCTCCTATCACAGGAGATCCAGGATCAGGTGTTGGTGATGGTTTTGCCTTAGCAACCCCATTGGTCTCCCCTTCTCCTTCCTCCAGATTACAAGAATTCCCCCCGTCTAAAGGGCTGAGAGGTGGAAGATCTGTATTTTGAAAACTTTGTTCAGTCCCTTCAGTCCTGCTGTGAACCTCAACATGGGCTGCAATTGGTGAATTTGATGCCAGGGGAATTCGGGTAGAACCTCTTTTGGGTCCAATAGAAGCTTGAGATTCATCTTTTCGGATGATTTTGTCTATGAAAGTGCTTCTTCCAGCAGCCACCGGGCCCTGGGATTTTGTAGTTTTTAGTGGGGGTTTTGGTTTTTCGGGTTCTTTCTTCTTAGTCATACACACTTCACATAAAATTCTAAGTACCTATGTGACCTCTATGCATCAGCTGAAGGTAGGTATTGGCATAATCATTTTACTTATTACCTATGTAGGTTCTTACCTTCTGTTTTCAATACCTCTCCCTTCAGAGACACAATCTATGCTATCTTTGACACTCTCCCTAGCAACGACGCCAAAATGTTGGGCTCTAAAGATGTCCTAAAACAACCTTAGTTTAACATTAATTTATCAACCCGAGGATTCATCTTTTGTTTCAAGAATATCAGCAAATTCTATGCAAATAGTTGTAGAGGCTAAAATCGTGTAGTGAAAGCAAATCTGAGTTTATCAACAATCAAGTTCCTCACATATTCCTTAAAATTATAAAGCTAAGATCTATGATAGAATTGGAATCTGATCTATAACATGTTGTGAATTAAAGGAATTAACTAATCTGTTGAACTCATCTACTAAGAAGCGATAATCTAATCTAGGAAAATGCTTGTAGAACTAATCTATCAACTATTAATCAACTTGTTGGAAAAGAAACGACGAATTACTATATATGTGAAAAGGAACAACAAATGTAATCTAATCGAAAGGAACAACAAATATAAACTAGTCAAAAGGAACAACAAATATAATCTAATCAAAAGGAACAACAAATGCTAATTTAAGTGAAAGGAACAACAAATGCTAATTTAAGCGAAAGGAACAACGCATATGAAAATGAGAGGAACTGTCAAGCAGTAAACTACAGCAATGGAAACCGGGACAACAATCGATAACATTCAGATGAAACACCTATCTTTCATAAGAAAACAATATAAAAACATCAACACACTCATGCATTCATCTTAACTATTGCAAAAGAGATTTAAATCATAGAACGGAAATCAAACCGATACAATTACATATTGAGACAATAACTCCTTTAAAATGGGCCCTCGGTCCTCAGAAGCACTACTACTAGAAACTTAGTATGCAAGAATGGTGAAAATGCCAAAAGCTTCTATTAATTCCATGACTGATACAACATTTACAAAAGACTGCTTTCGTAGAGCAATTCTGAATTCTGAATACTTGGATAAAATTCTTAGATTTCTCTTTTCAGGATTCATTACCCCCTATATATTACAATGATATGGTTAAATTAATCTATCCTGAGGATCGAAAGATCATCAGGATTTCTTTTACTATTTATAAAGTTTACAAAATAGGGAATCGATCTTTCTCAAAACTGCTTTGCGCCTCATCTCTTCAACCTTCAACAGTCTTCATATCTTCGAAATCTCCTTAACTATCTTGCTTTTGACAATATTTATCCATTCCCACACTAAAATCAGACAATTCCAACCAAATATCAGAATTTATCTAACATTACTCGATAATATTTCTAGAAGACATTTTAATCATTTTCTATCATAATTATTCCTAATTAACGGAAAAGTGAATTAAGATTATATCATAAACCATGAGAATAAGGAGGATATTTGTACCTTTTTCACAACTCAACAACTTCCATGGGATACGAAAGGAATTGGAAGCGCACGAACTATGCATGTCAGTGGAGAATATAAAATTCTTCAGATTCAATGAATGCAACCGCAATATGTCGAATATTCTATTTTCCACTGTTGGTAAATAGAGGGTACCAAGTGTGGGAGGAAGATGATGCTTTGATGTGACATGACAGGGAGATAGACTGAGGTCGGGTATCTCTCTATAAAGGAATCTCCAAGGATTAGAGAGGACAACATTTGATTGCATCTCTAATGGGGATCTTAGAGAGGATGACGGAAGGGAGGTTGTCGGGAAGTGTGGACAACCTATTAAGAGCCACCTCCATCACTATTAAAATGGGACAAAGAATGCTCTTCCCTCTCGAGGATGGAATATATCAATATTTCATTGAACTCGCCACACTCTTGGACGTTGTCGTCTTGAAAACAAAAGAGTGCACAACTCAACAACAAAAAATCGCATGTCAATTAGACTATTGTTGTACTTTTAAGAGATAACAATTAATAACGGCTAGATTTGTAAACGTTGTTGTACTAGTATTTTGTTTCTATTTTCATTAGTATGTATTTACTTGAATAAACCCATAAACGGTATGGTATTAATATTTTGTTTGTAGTTTCATTGCTATGTGTTTCCTTAAATAAACATATTTATAATGTGTTTTTACATATATAAAGGTAGATGGTAAAACATAGATGCAATGAATTTAGTATTTTCCCTAATAGAAGCCACATAACCTTGCATGACTGGAGAATAATTACCCAATTCATTTTTATCCAATACCTGGCCCATATCACTTGACAGTGGAGTTGAGCGTTGGAAGCTTCCTGCTACTAAATATGGAGGTTGCAACTGTAACCCCGGTTAGTTGGGCCAAGTCTTTGTGAGGTCAAGAGTAATTGTGAGAAACGTGCTCATTATAATTGTTTTGAATTTTGAAAAACCAACTAGATTAGTATGAGAATGCAAATGTTATGTCATAAGTTAAATTTTAATACTATTTTAATCTAATTTATCTTTAATTTGAAATATAAAGTTAGGCTTAATATTTCACATAGTTTTAAAAAAATACATACATTAATATTTAATTTGTTTTACCGTCTACCTTTATCCATTTTAAAACACATTATCAATATGTTTATTCAAGGAAATACATAGCAATGAAACTACAAATAAAATATTAATACCATACCATTTACGGGTTTATTCAAGTAAATACATGCCAATGAAAATAGAAATAGAACACTAGTACCATAACATTTAAAGATCTAGCCATTAGAAATTGCTATCTCTTAAAAGTACAACAATGATCTAATGACTTGGGATTTTTCAGGGTTGAGTTCTATCCAATCTTGCTATATTCCATCCTTGAGAAGGAAGAGAATTCTTTGGCCCATTTTTATAGTGATGGAAGTGGCTCTCAATAGATTATCCGCATTGCTTGACATCCTCCTTTCCCTCGTCCTCTCCAAGCTCCCCATTAGAGATGCAATCAAATGCTTTGTCCTCTCAAATTCTTGGAGATTCTTTTATATAGAGATACCTAACCTCATTCTATCTCCCTATCATGTCACATCAATACATCATCCGCCTCCCACACTCGGTACCCTCTATTTCTCAACTGTGGAAAATATAATATTTGATATATTCTATTTTCATTCATCGAATTTGAAGTATTGTATTCTCTCAATCGACATTTGTAGATCGTGCGCTCCCAATTCCTTTCTTATCCCATGGCAGTTTACACACCGAAGCATATCAAACTGGTTGCATTACATTTCCAAGGAGAATGTGGAACACCTCTTTCTCAAATATTCCAAAGAAAGAGAAACCCTGCCCCCTTCCCTTTTCTCAGTCGCTTCACTATCTCACACTAGACAATTGTATTCTCAACACTTTTCCACCAATTTCGCAAGATTCAAGCATCTCATTTGAGTGCACCCTTAACGATATAGGAAAGACAAATGACTCTTTATCCCACTTTGTTTTACATTTCCGTCTTCTTCATAAGTTAAACTTATGGCTTTGTTTTGGCCTGCAGATGCCTGACATATTTGCTCTCAACCTTGTAGATTTAGTTTAATATCTTATTAGGGTGTAAATATTGACAATCAATTTCCCTAAACTTAAAACTATCAAGACAATCATATGCATAAAAGACTTGAGAGTTAATGGAATGGCATTTTATGAGCTTTCATCAATGTTTAGAGGACACGAAATGGATCTTAGAAGTAATTTGATTGAGTCTTCATTGCATTCAAGTGCCTATCCAGTATACAATTTCTCTGTGAACAGATTTCTTGAATTAGTGGGAACGTTGATATCATTGTGAAAGTGATTTCCTTCGATCTTGGGTCTGCATTTGGTGGGAGAAAAAGGATTGTGGCAACTGTACTAAACCTACTCTCAAGGATTCTTTACCTTGAGAGTTTACACATGCGTGGATAGTTTATTTTGGTAAGAGAATAACTCCTATCATGTTTGGTATTCTTCCTTTCATCGTCATTATTATCTATATGTCATTTAATATCTCTTTGTGTACTTGTATGTTAACTCATAGTAGTGTGCATCAACCCATGTCAGAGTATACCATATGATATTAACTTATATGGATATGTGTGTGTACTTCGTAATGGAGCCGATTTACGTGTAATTTTTCAAAGTGTAATTGAGCCAACTTGTGTGTTTTACTATTCTTATTTTTTAATGGTATCTACATACTTGACAACATCTCCCCCATACTGGATTGTAGAGAGCCTCTTGGCGCAATCATATACTTTGACATGGGATGAAAGACTCTGCTATCAATTAACATATGAATACATATAGAGATATTAAATGACATCTAAATAATAATGATGAGAAAAAAAAGAATACCAAACAGAATAAGATTTATTCTCTTACCAAAATCAATTTTTTGCATAGGTGTAAACACTCAAGGTTACTAAGCATTGAGAATAGGATGAGTGGAGGAACATCAATCATTTTTCTCCCACCAAATGCAGAGATGGCAACCTCTTTCAATGATCTCAACGTTCCCACTAATTTAAGAAATTTGTTCATGTAGAAATTGTATCCTAGATGGGTACTTGAATGCAATGAGTTGAGTATATAGTAATATGTTTTTTAATATATTAAAAATTGGACAAGTTTAACCATTTTATTTTTGGACATTTTTATCATAATTTGGTTATGTAATTGTTGGTGAAATTGCAATTTTTCATTGTCTAAATTGCAGTTTTGTTTTGAATACATAAAAGGATTTAGAACCCTGAAAATCCCCTATTACACCTGATATCTGCAATTTCAATAACTCTTCTAAATTTTTGATAGAATTTTGGACAAAACAGATGAGGTGTAGAAATGAATATTAATTAAAATAAACACGGTGTTTGAAAAGGCCAGAGTATTACAATCTGTCCAAAATTGATAACTATGCTATCAACAAAGTCCCAAAGGAGGACCATTATAACTACTGAAGCCAGAAATGCTGAAATACCATGTTTCTTTTTGCCAAAAAAATTTCCCTTATACATTCTATAATAAACCCCTATTATATATAATAAGCTAAAGTGGAACATAATTACTAAAAAAAAATCTTAGTTGTTAGGGCCAAAAGGACGCCATTGCTCTGCTTCTGGTGCTGGAACATTCAGGTCAAAGTGCTCCGGAGCCGCTACAGGGGATGAGGTTGCTTCAGACTACTCTGACGCATCAATGAGTGGTGGCGATTAAATATAATTTGCAAAGTAAAGACCGAATTCCCGGTGTCCTCCAACTCCCCTTCCAGCTGCGCAATTTGTTGAAACCAACTCCCTAAGCTATGAGCTGCCATTGTCGTCGTCGGTTTCCTGAATTCCTACTTATGTCAGGAGAGAAGTGAATCTGGAAACAAACCAGAGGATACATAGACTAGGGATTCGACTTCTCCCAGACAATTGAATTTGGCCATAATGAATCCCTTGTTGACCATAAATTAGACCATGTTCTTGTTTTCTGGTGTTTCTAAAGTGGTTTTGGATCAGATTCTGGTGGTTTCTATCCTAGTCTGGCACTTTGTGTCGACTCTTGAATGGAGTTCTATTAACTCTAGCTCCTTGCTCCTAATTCTCAACATTGGAATTAGGGGGTTTGGTCTTCTGTCCGTTTTGATTCTGGCGAGATTCGTGTTGGGGATGTTTTGAATTTTAAATTCTGGGTTTTGAATGACTCCAAGGAGGGAGACAGAAGTTGGCCATCAATGACCACTTTGAATCAAATTATTTCCTATGTATGTTGTGTTATTTCATGTTTTATGTGTAATTTCTCTCTTGAGCTAGTAGTTCTACCTATTGGGTGTTTAGTGTGCTTACTATTTGGAAAGTCTTAGCTCATTCTTTTGGAATCGTCCCTTTGGGTGTTGTTTATTATGCATTTTTTATTTAGACATTTATTTTTTATTTAGACATTTGTTAGAGGTTTGGGATATGGATTACAGGGAAATCCCGGAAATGCACAGAGTTTTGCACATGTATGAGGATTTCGTCAATATTAACAACATGTCCATATTCTCATTGACAACAAAGACCCATGAGAATGAGCATCAATGCATTTCTCAAAATGAAATGAGCATGGACACCCTTATGTATCAAAACATGATAATTTGAGTTATGGAACTTGAATGTACAATGTTAGATAGTATGGTTTGTAACCTCAATAAGGGTTCTCAATCTACTACTTCAAACTTCAAAATGTCAGTGAATTATGTCCCTGATGACCCTAAGGAAGAGGAAACAATTTGTTCTCAAGGAACTACATAACACCTAGAAAAACTCCCTACTACTACCCATCGTTAACAAACTACCATAACAATTAACTAGTCCCTTTTCCAACATTTCCTCGAGCAATTGGCAATAGAACAAAAGACTACCAATTTCATAATTTGTTCCACTAACCTTTTGATTTTCAATATGGTCAGGGTAGTGCACCGGAGGCTTCAAGAGGAATAGAAGTTGAGCTAAAATTCAAGGTCATTGTTCTATGAACTGGCCTGCACTAGAACCACTAATCCACCAAACAGAACCGAGTGAACCAAAATCCCATGGGAGTGAACTAGAACCATTCACAAGATTGGAGGAAAATCCCCAACTCAAACCATGATGGAACATAGCAAGGAATCACATAGAAACAATACACAAAGAATCCCTAAATTGCAAACATGAAGCCAAATATGTTATACCACATGCCATAAAACCCAAATTCGAGTGCAATTGATGAGCATACTCCCACATTAAATGTCTAGTGTGTGAGGGTACCACGAAGTTTATGCACCTTGGATGTTGTGTTTCAATGTTAAGTCATCCATGTCATTTAATGTGTTATTTGTCTCTCGTGCAAATTGAATACATAAATATTGTTTGAGGTTTATGGATTCTGGAAGATTGGCACCCCACTTTTTGTCTTTAAGGTGCCACAATCCAACTAAGAGGCCATATTGAGCTCCCTTAGGATGTGATAGAATTCAATGCTCCCAAACCTACTAACTTCCTTTCGTATTCGCTTAACAATTCTTGTGAGTTTGTCATCACTTGAAAAAAAGGTTGTATGCATCAGTTTGATAACTAATGTTAAATCCCCCACAACAATAAGGTTTCGGATATAACTTGCATCAAGAATTATCAATCCTTGATTATTTGACTCTCTACCCAAACCTCATTCAAATATGTTTTTTTATTCTCTCCAAAATAAAAAACAATTCTCCCTACACCTAGTACCCATGTTAGTATTTAGTATTTCTTAATCAATAAAATATTTAATTTATTTATTTGATAAATTTGTACAAGAGAAAAATATTTTTTTAAATTATTAAAGAATATAAATTATATTTATGGTTTTTTTAAATTAATATTTAATTTATGTGAATATTTACATTTTATAAAATTATTCTTATGTGTTGATTAAGTTATGTATTTATATTTAATATTTTTTAATCAATAAAAAAATTAATTTATTTTTTTATAGTTTATTTTTTTAAATAATTATACATTTTTATTTTATAAGGTTATGTTTGTATTTACTGTTATCCCCGATATCTAGGGATAACTAGGAGATCATGTCTCGAGGCCCACATGGTCCTAGACATGGAGTACCGAGAGCAGAGACCGACTTGAGCATGGCCCTGGAGGGCCCATCTTTCTTCTTCTCAGCCAGATTTGTCCTGTCAGCAGTATCGGCTTCCATCACTACCGGCCTGGGCTTGCATCAGAGAGGACTCTTGCTCCATGAGGTAATTGGTCTGAGGTATCATGGTATGTGTCAT
>ML778970.1:416224-429845 GCA_009831015.1 Picea engelmannii
AAAATAGAGTTGTGCATGAGCCAACTTTTCAAGTGATGTTATATATATATATATATATATATATATATATATATATATATAACTATCATTTATTTTGTGATGGTATTTAAAATTGTTTTTTAACTTAAACCGTTAATTTCGTATTAAAAAAGTGTTGCAACGACATTGTTTAGCATAGTAAAATAGAGTTGTGCATGAGCCAACTTTTCAAGTGATGTTTTATATATATATATATATATATAACTATCTCAGAAAAGTGATATTGAGATTTATAAGTATATGTTATTTAAATAAAAATTGTTTTGCAAAACATATCATAGTTTAGAATTAACTAAAAACATGTCCATTGTAAGTTTCACTTTTGTTTCTCGAGATTGTTCTCTTGATCCATGTCTTCCATCTCCACTTCTTCTCTTGGTCCATGTCTTTCATCTTCACTTTTGCGAGTGCAAAGTTTTCCTCTTTGGATCCTTCAAGCATTCCAAATGACATTCCTTGCTAAGATGCTATCAAATGAGATCCCATTGGCAGACTTGTTAGCATTTGAAAAAGCATATTGCATTTTGTTTCTATGTATCAATTTGTATTTTTTTGTTAGACCATTATTTCCAAAAAAATTGCTTGGCTTGGGTTTTGGGCTTCTTCTTGTGTATATAACCTGTTTTTCACATTGGAAGTTACAAATTGGTTATCTACAAGATAAGTCATATGCATCCTCAACACATATCATATATCTTATCTACAAGATAAGTCACATGTATCCTTGACACATATCATATATCCAACACCTCATAGTAAGCACATCTTCCATGATGGCTATGGTCCACCATTGACATAAACGATCGAACATGTTCAAAGGAATGGGAGAGACAAATCGACTCCGGGATCTATGTCTGACTAAAGAGGTTGTAGAGTTCCACCATTTTAGAATTCCAATGAACAAACCACCATTCCAACATGCCAATCCTCAATTCCAAAGGTTTCTCTACAAGACCCAGCTCATCAACCAAAACAAACACATGCTCGAGATTCCCCACCTTCATTCAACACAATTAAAACTAGAAGCATATTACTCTACTTTGTTGACAAAGAATGAGAACAAGAGCATATTGTAAGTTTCTGGGAAATAAATTCCATCCTTTCCCATTGAATTTAGACCAATGATTGAGATTATTAATCTTGATCCTCAAGTTGGCATATACATTGAATTAGACATAAATTAAATTATTAGGGAATTGGGTTTATCCAATATCCCATCTTTTGACTTTAATATTCCTTCTTCCAAGAAAGAGGCCTCATTCACCAAATGATCCACTTGTTGGTTCTGAGCCCTCAACACATGGTAAAATTATATTGATTCAAATATTTTTGTCTCTTAATGTGCTCTTAATATGATCCTTGGAAATTTACAATCCAATTGGGGTAGATGAATTTTGCACATCTTATGATAAAAGAAGAGTCCCCTATTACTATCAATTCCTTGATTCGACTTGTGATGAGAATCTTGAGTCCTTGATTCCACTTGTGGTGAGAATTGTGAGTCCTTGATAGAGGGCCAAAGTCTCAACCTAATTTTTTGTTTCTTTCCCAAGGCCTTGTCTATATCTTATTTTGTTTGTCCCTCAAGATATAGACAATCCCCCTCGCCTATGTCGCCCCTCTAAAATTTGATTATTATCATAATGTGTCACATGTATTTGTAAATTCTCATTATATATTTTAAAATTAATTATATTCATTTTGAATTTATTTGATTTATCAGTTAAGTTTTTGTAAATTTTAATTGTATATTTCCAAAATTTTCAAATGTATTCTAGTATTTGTCTACCATTATAGGGATATTGCTTGTAATTTTTCTAATATATTTATTATTAGTGTTTTTATCCCTATTTTTTTAAATTATAACAAATAACATTGTATTAAAAAAATCTATGATTGAATCAGATAATGTTGTAATAAAAATAGAAAAGGAGATATGTGCAACTTGTTAACAAAATTACAATATCTGTGTTCCTAATAACTTTAAAACTATTTACCTGGAGTTTAAATTGGGAATATGGCACAAACATTGTTGTACAAACTGACACAATAGCAACACAACATGAAAAAACAATAGAAATTGAAAAATAACTTAGAAAGTTAGTCCATGAAGAGTTTCCATTGTCCATATTTTATTGGTTTATAGCATAGGTTGTGAGGCCCTAATCAACCCTTGACCCAAATTTGGTCCTATTAGCCATCTAGGTCTTGATCCTAACCGAATCAATTCTAGGTCAAATCCTTTTAGCAAAGGAGGACTTGTCGTGAAGGGTTGATATCCATTGATCCTAATAATCCTTCTATACATCTATAACTACATTGCATGTTTCCCTTCCTTTTTTGCGGGCCTAGGCCCTAGCTAGATCTAGATACTGTCTCATAGGTACACACTAATGCCTAATAGGGATAGGAAGGGATTTTAGCCACTTTGATAGATCCTTATTTGAAACAAGGGAATTCCCTCCAAGATCAATAGAGCTTTCCTTTAGGCACTCCAAAAGGTTAGGATGCCCTTAATATTTATTTTGCAGTAACCACTAAATCTAGTCTAGGAGAGCACTAAATGTCCATGCACTCGTGCTTTCTCTATAATGAGCTATGTAAAGCAGGAACTCCAATTGCAACAAAAATTGAGGGAGGGGGGTAACTAAATCACCTCTTAGGGGAGGTTGAGATAACTGGAACCGTGAGATAGTAGTGATATCAAATAATCCAATTTTAAAGTTAGCTCTAGGTATTTGATCCTATAAATCTACATGAAGGCCCTATATTCATGTTCTAGTTCTCTGAGCATCTTCAATTGTGTGGTTGCCTCTATAGTGCACTAGTCTCATTCTCAAATCTCCACAAGCAGTTTCTCCTCACACGCCTCATGCCATCAATCCCATTGGAAGGTTGAGTTCACCACTATTTTTTGAGTCTTTGTGACCTGTGCTCACATCTCTTTACAATTATTATGATGTCATCCAAGTCACATAGAACACAATAGTTTCTTTTGCATTCATATGAATCCATTACCACCATAGAGAGGGAGAAGTTCCAAACCAAACATACTCAAAAAAATGTGAAACCTCCTTCCAACTGGATTTGAGTTAACGTCCCCAACAATTCCCCCTTGGATTCATAACCAGAGCTAGATCTCAAGCATGCTTCTCTAGCGATGTAGAATTCATAAGAACAAAAAGGAGGAATGATCATTGATGTAGTACGATTCACGACCCCACCACCTCGTCCCGCTCCTGCTCACAGGATCGTTCTCATTCATTCATGAGCCAAAGCGGCTCTTTCGATTCCTCCGTGGAATCTCTGCTAAAAACCCGATCCACAGGTCCTTTCTTCACCCGCACGGCCTTCTGCACTCAACCGCGATCTTCCCTGACTCAGTTCGGGTTTCGGAGTTTCTTCCTTTCTAATGTTGAGAGTTCCTATTCCCGTGATCTCTCAAACTCCGATTTGTCGATGCGCTCCTTCCGGCCTTAGCCCTTCCTGGCTATGCCCTGGTCCATGTGACCACTATCTCACAAGACCGCAGCCTTGTCTACCATCGGGGTTTCGAACATCGCAATGTCGAAATGCATAAACATTTTGTCCTCGGAATCCCCGATATCCCGATATGACGTCAGCTTCCGCTAGTCCCCTGGGCTAGACCTTTGGGTCCATACGACCTTCCTCTATATGACCGCAGTCATACCACCTATCAGGGTTTCAGACTTTTCAATTCTGAAATACACTCGTCCTCAGGATTTTTGATTCCTCGAATCCTGATTCTCTGTTATGCTGACAGCCAGCCCCACGATGGTTCCTTCCTCCTTGTCGGGGTTTCGGAATTCGCGATTCCGAAATGCCCAAACCTCTTGTCACCAGGATTCCCGATATCTCGATGACCAAAATGTCGATAGACGACTTCCTATCAGGACTTTCCCCGATAGCTCTGATTGCTGCCGCGCGTCCTCCTCTGATGGACGGTTCAGATTTCTCCTCGCGTTTTCGAGACTTCTGATGTCCCGACTTTCACGACCTCAGGAACTCTGATTTCCCGAGTGTCGATATACCGATGTCTAGTGCCCGGATCTCCGGAATGGACGATCGCGTGACATGCGTCCTCTCTCAGACGGATGGCCCAGATTTGTGTTGGGGTTTTCAAGGTGGACTTACCCGATCTCCTGTCCACAGGAATGTCGATATCCCAACTCCCAACGCCTCGATATCCCGATATGTGTCGGGACTTCCTCCGAGAATTTTCTCCTCCTGTTTATGAGGTTAACTCCCTCGCAACTCCCTGTTGATCCGACGGTTTTTGGGTCTCCTCTCAAGATCTGACAGTCAAGGTCCGTTCTGCCTGTGCGCTCCTCCTGAGCTTCCTTCCTGGACGTGAAAACCTTCCAACAGTCCAGATCTTCTTTTCTCCAGCCAATCTGACGACAGCTATGCTCCCTCCTGAGCTGTTGTGCTTTCTTCCGAGACTTGGAAGAATTTCCAGTTCTCAAAGGCCTCAACCTTTGTCCTCCTTTTCCTCTGTGAACTCCTTGACCCTGAGCTTCGTCGCGCGTATGAAAATGTTGTTCCTCCTGAGATTTGCTTCTGAATCCTCAAAGGAGTCTTTGACTTATGTGCCTCTGTAGAGTCTTTACGCACACACAGTGCTGCCTCTCCTGAGCTCTCAACCACTCAGACCCCTAAGGGACTTTGTCTTTCTTTCTTCTCCTATAGATGGAGAATATAATGCCCTCCTGGCTATCCTTCTGCTCTAGCAACCTCTTGTTGAGCCTTTTATGGTGTTCAGTAACCCTGTGAAAATCCTTCAGTGGATTCTTCCCTCAATTACAGAACTCAAAGAGTTCTCTTCTTCCTATGCTTGTCTGCACCATGTCTCTGTGCCCACCTGGCAGAGTATCTTTTCACAGAACGTCCAGCAATTCTGCTCCCTTCTCCTGTGCACCCCTTGCACCTACTCAATGCCCACCTGGCAGAGCTCTCAGAATCTTCAGTGATTCTGTCTCTTCTTCCTGAACTCACAACAGAGTTCTATCTTTGTGCACTCCTTGCACTCGCTCAATGCCCACCTGGCAGAGCTTCACAGAATCCTCAGTGATTCTGATTCTTCTTCCTAAACTCACATCAGAGTCCTTCTCAATGCACCACTATGCACCTGCTCAATGCCCACCTGGCAGATCTTCACAGAACTCCTCAGAGATTATGTCTGTAACTGTGTCTTCTCCCACACAGCCTTGCCCCCAAGGTGTTCAGCAACCCTAAGGTCTTTCTCATGTGTTGTTTATTTCAGCTCTTGTGCCGCAGCACATCTTTGTCAGAACCCGTAGTGTTCAAAAATGCATCCTCTGCGCACGGCTATCAGAACCCGCAGCATTCTGTCACACCCTCCTAGTGTGAAGCCTCAAAGACCTTCACCTGAAATCAGACACACTCCTGCAAATGCATGATAACAGCATACATCTACAGCATAAAAGAACACTCACAGACATCCACATAACACAAAAATACATGCAGGAAAAACTGCTTCTGTTTATATTAAATGGCAAATGCCTATATTTACAATGTGTTCCTGAGCACGGCCTGTAACAAGGTCTCGGCTCTTCTCTTCTGCTCTCTACCCGTAGATTTCTAACTATCTCAACTTCTTACCCAAAATGAGATACGAAATCTCTTTTACCTGAGGGGGCTCTTCGAGCTCTTCCCTCCAATCTACCTACCCTATTCAATTACATTGAATGGGTTGTCTAGTCCGCTATCGGATCTAGATCTCAGCCATACAAACATTAAAGTTCGATCTTATCTACAGCCTGCACAAAGGCACGGCTCTACAGCTCACCATCTTAAACATTTAATTACATTGAATTCATATTTTAATGAGGACTGCGCCTCTCTTCAACACGCGATTTGAATTCGCTGACGTGGCTAGTTGGTTGGTTGGCTGATGTGGAGAGATGCTCCTGCATCAAACTCCTCAGCTGCAAAATTCATGAGCTCCTTCTCATGATCTTCCCATCTCAGTTGTTGAAATCCCCCCTGGATCCCAAATCATTCTCTGGAGCTGTTCATCCGCTCCATCTTCCTGCTGCTGCTGCTTCCTTCCTGTTGCTCAGCCTCTCCTTGCTGGCAGTTTTTGCTAACCTCAACATCAACCTTCTGATCTCCTCAATCACTGCATCCAACTGCTCCAGTGGCTGGTCCTGTTTTTGCAGTCTCCCCAGCTGCAAAAATTTTCGGCTCATGGGCAGATCATCATGATCTCCCATGCCATCTTCTTCATCTTCATATGTGGCCTCAAGTTGCCACTCTGTTGCAGACCTCTATTCTGCAGTCTCCCTTTGACTTACTGGTTGTTCAGTCACCTTCCCTGACAGCTCAACTTCTGTCAGTTCTCTTGCTGGTTCTGGATTGTTCAGCCAATCCTCCAACATCTCTAGCTTCATCTCCCATGGAGTGATAAATCTGTTTGCTTGCTCCTTGGCTTCCTTTGTTGCTAGCTTCATTGTTGTAGCTTCTTTCTTTTCATCTCCCTGGCCGAAATCATTGATCCATTCCTCAGAATGCTCCTTCTCTTTTCCTCCTTCTTCTGCTTGGGCAGCTTCCAAAGTCTGCTCCAATCCCTCTTCTTTCCTGACAGTCACAGTTGACTGTTCTGCAGTTGTTGTTGCATCATCTGCAACACAGAATTTCGCCTCCTCCTAGGAAAATGGTAGGAATACCTTAATTCCTCCAATCATCATAAGATCCCTCAGATCCTCCTCTTTTGTCAGCTGCACCTGCTAATCTAAATCAATCTCTGAATTTATGAGACCCTCCGACAGTCTCATCTGCTCTGTCAGTTCCTCAGGATGATTCCAACTCACTTCTGAGTTCATGAGACCCACAAATAGTCTCATCTTCTCATCCCTGCCCACCTGGCAATATGGGATGTCTCTACTACCCTCCTGGTAGTCCATGGAATCAACTAATTCCATCTCTGTTTCCTTGCCCACCTAGAAAACTGGAAACCTTTTGTTGCCCTCCTGGCAGTCTGTGAGATCTCATAGTGACCTCAATCCATTGCCCTGCTGGCAATGTGAAATTCCCTGGCTGTCCTCCTGACAGTCCGTGAGATCCCGCAACGATCTCAACCCTTTTCCCACCTGGCAATTGGGAATTTCCTCTCTGCCCTCCTGGCAGTTCTTGAGATCCTCAGCTGATCCCAATTCATTCTCTTCACCGAGAAATTTTCCAGTCTCTGGTTCACATACCTGAACCATCTCCTCAGGTCCGTCGAGGTTTTCAGCATACCTCAACCATCTTGTTAACAACCTCTGTTGTCTTCTGACCATCAACTCCTTGACTGGCCATTTTGCTTTTGGCTTCTTCATGGGCCATTCACGCATCCATCTCGACCTTTTATCCTGCCGCATCCGCAATTCGAGCTTCTCTATGTCTGCCTTTAATTCATAGAGCTCTTTATCAATTTCTGCAAGATTTTCTTCCTTGCTTTTCTTCCCAGCATGCCTATTGTCTTCAGTAACCATGGTGTTGTCTCTGTCTGCATTTCTAGCAAACCTGTTGCTGTCACTCTGCACTAAGAGTGTTACCAGCTTCATCTTACAGTCTCCCTGACTGTCTTCTTAACCGTTGCTTTCCTACCTGCAAACAACCACCACAGAGTCTCCAGCGCTCTGTCTTCTTTTACCTTCTCACTTCACCTGAAATATACAAGTGAAGTTCCCACTCTGATACCACTTGATGTGTATCAGAGTGCTCTTTACCTCTTCCTGCCTCTTCCTGCCTGAGATATACAGACAAGAATCAAGCTCTGATACCACTTGATGCAGTACGATTCGCGACCCCACCACCTCGTCGCGCTCTTGCTCACAGGATCGTTCTCATTCATTCATGAGCTGAAGAGGCTCTTTCGATTCCTCCATGGAATCTCTGCTAAAAACCCGATCCACGGGTCCTTTCTTCACCCACACGGCCTTCTGCACTCAACCGTGATCTTCCCTGACTCAGTTCGGGTTTCAGAGTTTCTTCCTTTCTGATGTCGAGAGTTCCTATTCCCGCGATCTCTCGAACTCCGATTTGCCGATGCGCTCCTTCCGGCCTTAGCCCTTCTTGGCTATGCCCTGGTCCATGTGACCACTATCTCACAAGACCGCAGCCTTGTCTCCCATCGGGGTTTCGAACATCGCAATGTCGAAATGCATAAACATTTTGTCCTCGGAATCCCCGATATCCCGATATGATGTCAGCTTCCGCTAGTCCCCTGGGCTAGACCTTTGGGTCCATACGACCTTCCTCTATATGACCGCAGTCATACCACCTATCGAGGTTTCAGGATTTTCAATGCCGAAATACACTCGTCCTCAGGATTTCCGATTCCTCGAATCTCGATTCTCCGCTATGCTGACAGTTGGCCCCACGATGGTTCCTTCCTCCTTGTCGAGGTTTCGGACTTCGCGATTCCGAAATGCCCAAACCTCTTGTCACCAGGATTCCTGATATCCCGATGACCAAAATGCCAATAGACGACTTCCTGTCGGGACTTTCCCCGATTGCTGTCGTGTGTCCTCCTCTGATGGACGGTTCAGATTTCTCCTCGCGTTTTCGAGACTTCTGATGTCCCGACTTTCACGACCTCAGGAACCCCGATTTCCCGAGTATCGATATACCGATGTCTAGTGCCCGCATCTCCAAAATGGACGATCGCGTGACACGCGTCCTCTCTCAGACAGACGGCCCATATTTGTGTCGGGGTTTTCAAGGTGGACTTACCCGATCTCCTATCCACGGGAATGTAGATATCCCGACTCCCGACGCCTCGATATCCTGATATGTGTCGGGACTTCCTCCGAGAATTTTCTCCTCCTGTTTACGAGGTTAACTCCCTCGCAACTCCCTGTTGATCCGACGGCTGTCGGGTCTCCGCTCAAGATATGACGGTCAAGATCCGTTCTGCCTGTGCGCTCCTCCTGACCTTCCTTCCTGGACGTGAAAACCTTCCAATGGTCCAGATCTTCTTTTCTTCAGCCGATCTGACAGTGGTTTTTCTCCCTCCTGAGTTGCTGCGCTTTCTTCCGAGACTTGGAAGAATTTCCAGTTCTCAAAGGCCTCAACCTTTGTCCTCCTTTTCCTCTACGAACTCCTTGACCCTGAGCTTCGTCGCGCGTATGAAAACGTTGTTCCTCCTGAGCTTTGCTTCTGAATCCTCAAAGGAGTCTTTGACTTATGTGCCTCTGCAGAGTCTTTACGCACACACAGTGTTGCCTCTCCTGAGCTTCTCAACCACTCAGACCCCTAAGGGACTTTGTCTTTCTTTCTTCTCCTGCAGATGGAGAATATAATGCCCTCCTGGCTATCCTTCTGCTCCAGCAACCTCTTGCTGAGCCTTTTAGGGTGTTCAATAACCCTGTGAAGATCCTTCAGTGGATTCTTCCCTCAATTACAGAACTCAAAGAGTTCTCTTCTTCCTGTGCCTGTCTGCACCATGTCTTTGTGCCCACCTGGCAGAGTATCTTTTCACAAAACGTCCAGCAGTTTTGTTCCCTTCTCCTGTGCACCCCTTGCACCTGCTCAATGCCCACCTGGTAGAGCTCTCAGAATCTTCAGTGATTCTATCTCTTCTTCCTGAACTCATAGCAGAGTTCTATCTTTGTTCACTCCTTGCACTGGCTCAATGCCCACCTGGCAGCGCTTCACAGAATCCTCAGTGATTCTGATTCTTCTTCCTGAACTCACAACAGAGTCCTTCTCAATGCACCACTGTGCACCTGCTCAATGCCCACCTAGCAGAGCTTCACAGAACTCCTCAAATATTATGTTTGCAATTGTGTCTTCTCCCACACAGCCTTGCCCCCAAGGTGTTCAGCAACCCTGAGGTCTTTCTCCTGTGTTGTTGATTTCAGCTCTTGTGCCACAGCACGTCTTTGTCTGAACCTGCAGTGTTCAGAAATGCATCCTCTGTGCACGGCTATCAGAACCCGCAGCGTTCTGTCACACCCTCCTGGTGTGAAGCCCCAAAGACCTTCACCTGAAATCAGGCACACTCCTGCAAATGTATGATAACAGCATACATCTACAGCATAAAAGAACACTCGTAGACATCCACATAACACAGAAATACATGCAGGAAAAACTGCTTCTGTTTATATTAAATGGAAAATGCTTGTATTTACAATGTGTTCCTGAGCACGTCCTGTAACAAGGTCTCGGCTCTTCTCTTCTGCTCTCTACCCGCATATTTCTAACTATCTCAACTTCTTACCCAAAATGAGATACGAAATCTCTTTTACTCGAGGGGGCTCTTCGAGCTCTTCCCTCCAATCTACCTACCCTATTCAATTACATTGAATGGGTTGTCTAGTCCGCTATCGGATCTAGATCTCATCCATACAAACATTAAAGGCCGATCTTATCTACAGCCTGCACAAAGGCACTGCTCTACAGCTCACCAGCTTAAACATTTAATTACATTGAATTCAGATTTTAATGAGGACTGCACCTCTCTTCAACACGCGATTTGAATTCGCTGACATGGCTGGCTGGCTGGCTGGCTGAAGTGGAGAGATGCTCCTGCATCAATCATGAACCCAACTCATAAGTTAAAAATAAAATAAAAACCACATGCAGTGCACAACCATGCCATGACACAACCCATTATCATGAACATTGATAGATGAGTGTATAGAAGGTTGGGATAGACTAAATGGCATAACTCTTCATCCTATTGTTCTTGCACAATGTGACACATGTATTCAAATTCCATTACAAACTTAATGTACTAATCCTTCACCCAAGCTTACACTAATATTCACAAAGCAATCAACCTCAATGTTGTGTGCTCGCAACACATGATAATATTCTATTATAATTTGGATAAGGCGTGAGAGTCAAGGATTCTGAGCAATTACTTGATGCAAAAGGGGTTCTTATCATTATTAATGAGTCGCGAACAACTGTTTCACATTTAACCCCTTACTCCTTGAGCAATTGTAATCCTTGATATGTTTCCATTGCTTTCAACTTGTTGTTGGTGGCAATGCCTAATACCCACATGAAATCTACTTTGAAGTTTCCATTGGGATCATATATGATGCCCCCTAAAATTCAAAGAGGCATTCAATAACACCACATGTGCCACCTATATTTTTTTTAATTTAATATGATTAATACTTTCCGGATTCACTTTAATATTAATTGTAATAGTTTAAATTTAATCTATTTTATGTGTTTGTATTCAATAATATTTATTTTATATATTTATTAATAGCTAATTTATATAATTCCCTCGGGAAGTAGAATAGTCGGTGATGGAGTGTATTGTTAAGGCACTCTGTTATGTGAAGTCATTGGTTCGAAATTGATGCATGAGCATCGTTAGCGAGCACGCGGAGCAGGACCACTCAGTGCATGGGAATCTTTTCAGAATCTCAACACTGGCAATTACGGCGAATATTTTGAAGCACGCCTGAACTCAGCGTCGGGAGATATTTTGAAGCATGCCTGAACTCAACACTGGAAATCTTCTAAAGCACGCTTGAACGATCATGAGGGAATGTGACTAAACTAAAATAGTCGTTAGGTTAAGTTTTAGAGTAGACAAGTAGTCGGGGGAACCCTAAGAACCCTCTGGGATAAATAGAGGTTTTGTATGCCCAAATGAGGCTAGCTGCAAGTTAGTAGGAGATTTATGAGTTTGTAGTTGTTGTTTGATTAAAATTGTAGCCATTTTTATTTTGAATGAATACAACAAAGGAAAATTGATCCAATGTGTGTGTGGATGTTGTTATTGCATGCAAATTTCCTGTTGTTGTTGTTTCTGCAAATGAATGTATGAAACTGTGATATGTTAGTATGAGTTTAAATCATTTCTCTCGAGAGATTTTCGAGTGCAAGGAGTGCACATAGTCCGCAAGGAGTGCGTGACAGAGGTGATTTAACCTCTCAAAAGCTCAGAAGAGATAATGTTGGATTTTAACTACAGAAGTGTAAGGAGTGCACGAGAAGAACTCTGTGTTGAGTTCAGAGAGAGGGAGAGACAGAGTTATTGAACACTTTGTAAGGAGAGGCTATGCAAAGTGTGTATTGAGCAAAAGGAGAACGCCAAGAGGGCAGGTGGAATTTCTCTTCGAGAAATCCTTCGGATATGAGTTATCAAAATTCATGAAACGCAAGGAGTGTGCGGGAAGTCAAAAACTTCACGAAGGCCAAGCTCAAGAGAGGGGTCCGAGAGACGGACTCCCAAGAGGCTCAAAGGTAGAAACCTTTAAAGACTTGGAAAATCTTCTGAGTCGGGAGGAATCAGAAGCTCGAGAGAAGGAGCGACAGTGACCATTGGATCACAGCATGAAGGATCAACAGTCATCTGATTCAGGACAAGGTGCATGAGATTTAACGCTTCGCACACATAGGAGAGAGAACCACTCAAGGTTTGATATTCGAAACTTCTGAAGTCCAGAGTTCTGGATTTCTGAAGTGAAATCTCAAGCGTCCAATCAGATGGAGTAGACCTGAGCCGTCAGATCATCCGAAGTGAACCACAGGCATCGGATTGATCAAGTGAATCTGAGTTGTCAGATATCGTGAGCTCGAGGGGAAGCAAGTTTGAAACTTGAAATTCCCGAAGCGCGAAGAGTCGGAGAGACGAAGCAAAGTTGGGTCGTTAGATCCATAGGAGTAAGTGTCAGCGGGTCATGAGATCTAGAGGAAGGAAAAGGTGAAGCGTTGAAACACCCAAAGCCCGAAGAATTGAAGAGCCAAGAGTCGTCGATCTATCAGTGGACACTTGTTAGTAGATCGTGAGCTCCAGGAAATTTTTCATGCGGTTTTCAGTTTGAGAATTGAGATTGTCGAATCCTGAAGACCCAAAGTAAATCTGGAGCGTCAGATCGAGAGGGGATGTGGTGTGAATCCGTGGACTCCAAGTAAAGTCCCGAAGTGGTTCATAGCTGTCAAATCCAAAGGAGACGTGGTGTGAATCCGTGGACTTCGGGTAAAGTCCCGAAGTGAATTTGAGCCATCAGATCTGGAGGAGATGTGGTGAAGATCTGAGAACTCTGGGTAAATACCCGAAGTAATTCTTGACCATCAGATCAAGTGGACACATGGCAGGGTTCTATGAGTTTCAAGGGGAGCAAAGTTTGATATTTGAGAAGCCCGAAGTCTGGAGACCTGTAGAGATCACAGTCATTGATTTAAGGGGACAGGTGTCAGTAGATATTTCGCTACGAAAGATTGCCCTGCAAAGGAAACCAAGATTTGAGGTTTGAGATCTCTGAAGTCCGGAAATCTGAAGAAGATATCAACCATTGATCGAGAGGAGGGCCATAGGACCGTTGATCCAAGTTGGAAGGTCAAACGCCCGATGTGAAGGCAGGACCATTGATTGTGAGGACAGTTGTCCACAGATCCTCAACTCCGGGATATTGGAGTACGGAGGTGTTAGAATATAGAAGATGGTGTGCTCATTTTACCATTGACGATACCTTCATCACCCAACCATAGGCCGAAGCCTCCCTCCGAGCACCTTAACCTTGACCTGAGAATTCCTCCGGAAGCAAACCCTAGGCTAGATAGCCAAACAAAGAGTAGCGCATCA
>ML778970.1:439312-457300 GCA_009831015.1 Picea engelmannii
TGTACATGTGTATTTTTGTGTACAATAGTGCCTTTTCGTACACACTAGCAATCGAAGGAAAACAAACCTCACGCATCAATTAAAGAAAATCAAGGCACTCAATTAAGCTTCATCAATCATTGAAACCAATGGGAAAATCAAGCTAAGTACACACTAACAATCGAAGGAAAACAAACCTCACGCATGAATTAAAGAAAATCAAGGCACTCAATTAAGCTTCATCAATCATTGAAACCAATGGGAAAATCAAGCTAATAATCAAAGGAGAACTTTATGGACTCAACGCATCGTGAAACATTCAAATTTGAAGATAAAAAAATCAGCATTGATTGTAACTTGCAAATAGTGTTTTTTTGTAAGTTTACTTGTATTTTCAAAATCAAGTTGAATTGTATTTGTTGGATGCATTCTAGATTGAACCCAACACCCTACACTTTTTGAGTCTACAATGAATTAGTTGAGTCATTGAATTGTATACAGGGTGGAGTTGTAAGAAACCTTCTTTGGTGTCAAGTCAGTTGTAATCCAGACCTACCTACACAAGGAGGCCTCATTCAATCTTTAAAAACAGTTCGAATTCTAGAATTATTAGAGTTACTGAACACTCTAATACTCACTATTGTCGACAACAAAATCTCAATCAACAAAGAAACTTTTAAATCGGTTCTAACTTGTTTGCAAGTTTCACAAGCCAAAATTGAACTTCTTTAGACTCCGTCACAACTTCTTCATGATGAACTATAGCAAAAGTATCTTCTACATTCTAAAATAGTACTTGTTCAGAACAACCCACTTTTTGAATTTGTTAATGATTCTAATCAACAATCAGCATAGGATCAACTGAATGAAACAACTTCAAATGCAATTTCAGATGAGGATGAAGTTATTCGTGAACAAGTTCAACATACTCTTTCCAAGCCCATTATCAAACCTTGGGAAGAAATTAGAAACAACAAATAGAGAACAAGACTTGGATATGATAAGGAATTAACCTTTCATATTCTAGATTATATTCCAAACCAATCCACTTCAATAGTGCAAGATTCCTTCAAGAAATTTCAACTTCACCTATTCTAGTTTAGCATCAGAATGTCAATTCCCAACATTGCCATCGAGTTGGTCATATGGATGATCAATGTCTTGATCTCAATCCTTATCATCATTGCGGCAAGCATAATCATTCATCAATGGATATTCCACACTAAAGAAACCTGCAATATTAAAGATTCACTATGGGTGGATCAATCCTTCGCAAGGTCATCAACACCTAAGAAGTTAAATCAATATTATCATAGAATTCTCTCTCAAGTAAAGACACATCTTGCAATAGATAGTCATTCAATATTCTCTCCTTGCACTTTAAAGGGAGGGATATACACAAATGAAATGAGAATGGTGCTCTCTTGCACCTTAAAGGAGTGAGAACATTGATTAAACTTTCTTGCACCATAAGGCGAGGAGTGAATTTATGAGTGAAAATGGTTAGTGGTAAACCAACACCACCAAATGAAATGAAAATGGTAAGTGGTCAGCCAAAACCACCAGATACATTGATGAATTGGTTCAAGGTAATCCACGTGAAAACCCATGACTTCTCACATTTTAACTAACAAAGGGAGGAATATTGATGTTGATTGTCAGACTTCAAGTTTCGAAAAGAAACAAATTTTCAAATGGGCAACAATAGTGAAATGTCAAATGGGATGCAACAAGAGCGTTGCAAAGATTTCATCACTTGTCATAAATTGCCAATTGAGCATTTTTTAGGATTTTGCCACTTGTCGAACTTAGTGTGGCATCCATTAATAGTTTGATTTTGATCTCAGTGCAATGATTGATTTGGGATTTGAGCAATTACAGTATGACACCTGGTTTACTACTCAGTACTTATATGGCAAAATTATGGTTTAGTTGAATCATACATAAAAGTTCAAATTGATGATAGGGATGTTGATTTACACTATTTGTGTGCCATTTTCTGAGATCAATTTTGTGAACATTTTGTTCACTTGGATGGTCATTTGACCTAGCGAAGGATAACTAGATGCTTCTACATTGTTGTTTGGAATTTGATTGGGTTGCCATCCATTTACAAGGATATGTCAGACTTGCAATTGATTCACTTCTCTTAATTCACTCTCATCAGATATTGGAGTTAACGTCAATGAACAAATTACAGGTGTTCTGGATCACATGTTTACATAATGGGATCTTCCAAATTCTATGAGTTTTCAACATTAAATTTGGTGGTTTTTCATGCAATTCTTCATTGAGGATCAACGCAGGAGTTTTAAAATGAAGACTTGGAGATGATATCGGTTCTTACTACCTTGTTGGTATTATTGTTCAGACTCGTGATTGAGGGGGGGATTGTTATCCTGACTCCTTATACAATCATGAAGTATTACACCACCTTATTGTATTTCATAATATAGGATATAGTTTATCCCAAGTGTGTATTAGCTCCTATTTTTCCTCCTCCTTTCCTTGTCTCTTGATGAGGTGTTGGTGTGAAACAAAATCTATTTTTTGAGGTGGTTTCCTTCATGTACTATAAAATTGTATCATTGTGATGAATATGGTAAATGTGAAGAATGGATTTAAGGGATTTTCCACCAAGTTTTTATGTCTTTCCTTGTGTTCTATTTTTTAACACACAACCCATCTTTAGAAATAAGTCTCCACGGGATTTTGGTTGCCAAAACCTTATCAAATGAATGTATATGTTTTATCCCCCTTCCACCACCATCCTTAGGTTTGGCCACAATTTTCCATTTAACTAAGATATGTCATATTGTTCTCTCTTCCCTATCCACAAAAACTTGTATCCAACACCCCTTTCAGTGTATAAGACAAGGTATGTGAATATACTAGTATAGCCTCCAACATTGTCTCCCCTAATCTTAATCTTCCACCCATAGAAATCCATATGTTACACCATAATTTTTTCATTTTCTCTATCTTCCCAATCAACCATATCCAATCATGCTTCTTGTACCCATTAGGATTCAATAGAAACCCTAAATACTAAAACCTCTCTTAGAAGAACATTTTAGAAAGGGAAAATTTGATTAACCCTTCTAATGTGCACCTCCTCCACTCCATTGAAAGCAAGCAGGGTTTTCTTAGCATTAATTTCCATACCTAAAGATGTACTATACTACTCCAAGATTTTCTTAAGCTTTGTTTATATATCTTCTAGAACCCTCATAGAACAAGAAACCATTATCTATAAATAGTAAATGATTCAACTCTTTTATATTCCATTATATTTTTACTTAATCCTTCTGCAATAATAAGAAACAATAAGGGAGATAAGGGCCATCATTGCCTGAGTCCCATGGAAGGCCCAAAGAAATTAGATGTTGATCCATTAAATAGAACTACAAAAGATACATAATACAAGCATCACATGATCCTATTCATAATTTGGACACAAAAACTTACATGGATTAGAATAAGTCTTAGATAAATCCAATTCAATGTCATATCCCTTAGAAAAATCAAGCAGCATAACCATTGTTGGTAATATATGAGTCTTTATAAAGTGTAATCCCTCCTATGCCATCCCTATTTCTTCATGTATTTGTCTTCAATGAAAGAAACCAAATTGTTCTTTAGATATTGATTCAAAACACACCAAAAAGAAAATCCTTCTTCACTCTAAATTTATTTTCCTATTATCTTGTAAATAACATTACATAATGAAATGGCCCTAAATTCATCAATGGATGTGGGATTGTCTTTTTTGAAATTAATGAAAGAAGTGTAGAATTGAAAGCATCCAATGTCTTCCCCGATATTTTGGAATCCTTCGCCACTCCTAACAAATTAACTTCCATCCAATCGTAGAACCTAATGAAAAACTGTGTCCAACCATTAGGCCCTAAACTCTTATTTTTTTTAAGAGAAACTAATACAACCTTCAGTTCTTCCTTTGATACCTCCTCCACTAGATTTTCATTTTCATCTTCTACTACAAATCTTGGAATAAGAAAGGTATATTAACAATTTCAGCAATATTTACCCTCTCTTGTTCTTTATATAGGCCTTCGACTGAGAAAACCCCATGTCTACTATGTTTTTGAAGGACCTATCCTTACCTTAATCCTCCTATATTCTTAAATGGAATTGATATTTTGAAGTAGGGTCTTTAACAAATCAACACCCATCAAATCATAGAACCCAATAAAAAACTCGGGTATCTGGTCATTAGGCCTTGGGCCCTTATCTTTTTTAAGAGAAACCAATACAACTTTAAATTATTCCTTTGATACCTCCTCCACTATATTGTTATTTTCCTCCTCTCCTATGAAGCATGGAAAGAAGCAATTTATCTTAACAATTTCAACAATATTTACCATTATTTGTTCTTTACATAGGCCTTTGAATGAGAAACCCCCATATTTTCTATGTCCTTGAAGGACCCGGCCTTACTTCCATCCTCATGTATTTCCTAAATTGTATTGATGTTGTGAAATGAGAACCCCCCAATGTCGGTTATGTCCTTGAAGGTATATCCTTACACCTTACTTTCATCTTCTTGCATTTCCTAAATGATATTGATGTTTTTCCTATAGTTGGTATATATATGAAAATATTTTGTATTTTCATTCCCATTAGCTAACTACGCAAGCACCTTACTCTTCAGTTCCCTTCCCTCCAATATTGTTCTCCTAGATTGTTCCAATACTGTTAGCTTGATCATTTTTTCCTCATCTAAATGACCTTCAAAATCTTTAGCATATATATCATATATATGAGTCTCCATATCTACTAACCCCTACTCTTCCTTCCTTCTCTTAACAAATGGCCAATTGGAAATTGTTCTTTAAATTTCATTTATTTATTTTGTTTTCAAATTTTCTACAAATTGTAGGCTAGCTAACTCCATTTAGGATACATCATAACTTACCCATTCAAACTTTACCATGTTAATAAATACCTTCTCCACAAACATTGGATTAAATTTAAAAGAATTAGGGAGTTTGTTATCTCACCTCTCAATTTAACGCAAAGTTGGATGATGAAAAAATCACTTCCAACATCTACATATCTCCTAATTCTTTATTAATCACTCATTACAGCTTCAAAAACAAGGAATCTATCCAATCGTTAAAATATTATTTATTATCTAGCTCTTTGGTTCCTTCAAGTTGGAATCATCTTGACATGCTCTACATCTATCAACTCTTATCTTTTCAAATTTATGAAGGAAGAAATCTGACAATGGGTCCTCCCTTGCAAAGTTCCCTCAGATCATTTCTCTCTTAGAAGTCCTCCCAAAAAAAAAAATAGAATTAAAGAAGTTTCATTCTAATAGTGCCTCCCAATAATGAATATTTTCATTGTAGGGCCCATAAAAATTCACCATAGAAAATCCCTTTCCCAAATCCATTGAAAACTTCTCTGCTCTAATTCTCAAGGTCATGATCAATCTATTAATAACTGTATTAAACACTCCTTGGAATCCACTGCTAAAAAATGGCAGTATTTTAAGGATTTCGATAGTTCATCAATGCACTTAATCACCTTCCCCATAATCTATTGTATCAATAGTATAATTGGTTTATGAAAATAAACCAATCTTCCAATGACTAGATTTTTGGAGGGCTTGTGTGACCCCTTTACTTAAGAGACAAAATAATCATTGGGTAACCATTACCAACACTTTCCCTCGTCTAAGGGCCCCTTTAAGGGTCTTTTTTCTCCCCTACATAACCTCCCTTAGGGCTTGGTTTTGGGATAAGGAAATGAGGGACTTCCTTCCCATTCTCGATTGAGAGTATTCCTTCAATACCCCCCTACTTAAACCCTTTCCATTGTCTAAGATGACACCTACAAGTATTGGAGGTTGTAGGTACCTCTTCATTCCCCAGGGATAAAGATAATTCTTCCTTCCTTTTAGAGTCCTCCTCTAAGACAAACTTGGGTCAATAATCCCAACCTGGGATGGAATCTTAACCACACACAATAGGTAACCAAGAGGTATTTCCCTCCCCTTGCTAGTTACTTTCCTTTTTCGAGTCTTTTTGGTTAGGTTCCTTTATACCCTTCCATCCTCGTCTAGGATTCTAAATTAAAATTAACATTTGAGGATTCTATGATAACTAAATATTGGGGTCTGATTAACTTACCAAGATGATAATTAACATGAGAAAATGATAATTCCATATTCATGGAGATCCAAACAAATGAGCCATGTACCTCATTAAGCATTTCCCCAATATGACTTCTTATAATAGGTTCAATAGGAAATGTACATCTAACCAAAGTCACCTCATTAGTGTTTTTCCTTGGTCCAATTTATCAATTTTCTACATTCCCCACCCATTGTTAGCGCAATTGAAGCCCCTACCCATGCTTTAGCCAAATTCTTAATTCACAAACTTCAACCCTTTAGTAGCCAAACCCCTTCTAAATAAAATATCCCACTGACTTCATCCACAAAATTCATAATATCAATCTTCATGAATGAGACCTCGTGATTAGCTTTGATGTTGTTTCTTTATTCGCAAAAATACCTACATCGGAGGCTATTTACCTCATCTCTAAATAATCGATCTCAAAACATTAAATCTTAATAATATTTTCCTTACCTCTACCCTCTTTAGTTTCAAAGGTAAATTCTATGAAAATTTGACCGGCATGGGATCATCCTTAACTGTAGTAGCCAACATTTTCATTGAACATGTTGAAACATTAGCCCTAAACAATTTGCCTCTCAAACTCAAATGTTGGTTTCAGTTTGTTGATGATACCTTCATCGTTTAGCCCCATGGCCAATATTTCCTCAATTCATTTCATGACCATCTCAATAGCATATCTCCTCACATTCAATTTACCATGGAAACTCAACAGGAGAACTCTCTCCATGTCTTAGATTTCCTAGTCAACACTTAACCAAATATATCCATTTCCCACCAAATTTATCATAAAAAGACTCATACTAATTAATACTTTTATGCACACAATCCCACCACCACACGGCTTAGAAATCCATCGTTCTTAAAACTCATCTCCAAACCCATTCAAATCTCTAATCCCCAACATCTAAGCAAAGAAATATCCCACCTCACCAACACCCTCCAACCTAATAAATATTCTATATCCAAAATCAACAAAGCCTTCTACTTCTCCCTCTATCCAATATCCAAGAAACCTCTCCCTGTTTTTGCACCTCGATCCCTAATTTATCTCCCTTACATCCATGGAAGCACCAATCATATTTCCAAGAACTTAGCCAAAATGAATATCAAAATTCTTTTCAAACCTCACAAAACCCTTATGCAATTTTTTAGAAGCATTAAAAATAAATATGACCCTCTTCTTTCTCAAGGTGTTTACCAAATTCCATGTTCCTGTGGGTAATCTTACATCGACCAAACTTGCAAGTCTATCCAAACTCGTCTCAAAGAATATACAGCCTGAGTGGGCCTAATGGTTAAGAACATGTGTTTCCTCTTAAGAGGTCACAAGTTCAAATCCAGAGGGGGGTAGGGTATGTATACCTCTGTAGACTTTACCAGTCAAATCGTTGGGTAGAGGGGGGTCCCTTGTCCCACAAACAAGAGGGTCTCATACACCAATTTGGTGTGGCTTGGTCGTAACCTTAAAAATAGATTATTATTATTGATAATATTGTTGACACATTTCATAACCACCTTACTAAATCCACTATAGCTAAGCGTTTCCATAATACCAAACACCTTATTTTCTTCAATCAAGCCAAAATTTTAGCATCAACCCCCATTACTCATCAAACATCATGAGGGAAGCCCTATAAATTCAAAAGCATCCTAAATAAATTTAATAGAGAAAATGATTACAAATTTAGCAAATCTTGAAAACTTACAGTCATTTATCCTCTTTATCAATAAGCTAATTCATTACTCCTTTAAACCTTCCCTTTTTTTATCATGTCTTTATTTATTTATTTATTAACTTCTATTATTTCATCTTTAATTAATAATTTTAACTAAGATGAAACAATACATGTCCTTTGTTTAACTTTAAAATTTTAATAAATTCCATTAGTAATTTATTATCATTTTGTAAACAACTATTTATAATTATTCTTTTATAATTTATTCTATTTTATATCAATTTTTCTATCATTTTGTCAACCACAATTTATAATTATTCTTTTATAATTTATTATATTTTATATCAATTTTTTCATCATTTTGTCAACAACAATTTATAATTATTATTTTATAATTTATTCTATTTTATATCAAGTTTTCCATAACTTGGACTTTCTTTCATTCCCAATAAATTATATATATAATGATTATGATGATAATGATGATTTACGTCCACTAAGATCTAATTGGTCTATCGGACCTTAAGAGGGTAAGTGATTACTTGTGATTCTTTAGAATTTTGTTTTTGTGCTCGAAAAGCATTAAGAGAAGCTTTCCAAGATCACCATACTTTTGTTGAGTTAACAAGTTAGGAAGGTTGGTAGTGTGATCAATATTTTGAAACTGAAATCTAATATGGGTATAGGTTGGACAATCTAAGAGAAAGTTCTTTTCATCTTCAACCTTCTTAGTGTCACAAAGGTGACACACTCTTTCATCCCATGGTGTTTTAGGAATTGACCAACGCCTAGTTTCACTATGGAGCTCATGAGAATTTGTTCTTATCTTAGCAATGATTATTTTTTTCTTTACACTTGGCAAAACAGATAGATAATTTTGATCTTCTAGATTAGGGTTGATTACATCTTTATAATACCTTAATTTTATTTTTTCCTCTAACTCTTTATCACACTACATCTTTTCCTTAAATTTTGATTTGATATTTTTTTTAATAGTATCTTTATTCTGCAAAATGGTTTCTTCCATGATTCCCCAATAATTTAGCCAAGACCGGGCGTCTTTATGCTTCATTGGGAATTCTTTATAATTATTTTATTTTATTTTGACCATTTCTCCTCCTTCAAATATATTAAGTTGATTTTTTTTATTAATGAATTTGACCAAATCTTCCTTTATTTACACCACATGTCTTCCATTAATTATCATAACTGAATTTTCCCCTTCTTAGTTGTTATAACCCTATAATTCATAGTATCATCTGGTGACTGTAAATTTTTTCACTCTGGGTGTATTTTGGTTTGCAAATAATATTTCATCTCTGCAAATTATTTTCAAGGAAAAGAAAAGAAAAGAAAATTCATGATTGTTGACGCTGAGTGGTTTTTCCTAACCTGGTGGAGACAAAAGCAAGGAAAGCAGCGCACAAAACCCATAAAAGCGCTAAAGCCTAAGTTTTTGTTGCATTCGCGCCTGGAGAATAAAGAACGCGCTTAGATCGACGGTCGATCTAGCGGCGCGTAGATCAATGGTTGACAATGGATTACGGACCCCCTAGACTGTTCTGTTTTTAACAGTNAACGAAGGCACACATCTGAACGGCTGAAGCACCAGTGCTTTCATCAATGGCTGAAGTTGAATTCCGGACCCCCCCGACCATTCTGCCTTTAACGGTGGGGGGGAGGGGGGGGGTCCGGAATGAGACATTTTTCTTTGGCGGGCCCTGTCCCAACGTGTCATCCATCCATTGCGCTCGATCCTCCATCACCTTTTCTGCATTCGTCATCCACCTCTGCGCCACTCATTCCCTTGTCTTTTCGTCCCTGAGCCACATCTCGCCCACCACTCGTCCACAAATAAACCCACTTAGGATAATAAACAAATGATTATATTAATTAATAATGTTAGTATAGTTAGTTTTATGTTAAAATAATTAATAATAAATTAATCATTAACTAATTAATTAATTAATGATTAATAATATAGTTAGTTTAGTAACTAAGTTAGTTTTTTAGATTAAATAAAACATATAAAAAGAAAACTAATAAACAAAACCTACATTAAAAATAAATAAAACAACTTAAAACATATAATAAAACATATATAAAAACAAAACAATAAAAAACAAATTAAAATAAAAAGAAAACATATAAAACATAGTAATAAAACTAATAAATAAAAAACAAAAACAAATATAAAATACCTAAACATAAAACAAAACACATAACAAAATAAAATATAATTAAAATTAAAACAATACACAATATAACAAAAAACTAAAAACTAAAAAACATTATCCTAAGTCCTACCCACCTCAACGCATCCTAAAACATCATGTCTCACATTTAAATCAAATCAACGGTCATTAAAAATTTCGGACACCCCCCCCCCCTCACTATCTGAAACTTAACGAGAGGGGGGTCTGGAATGGTAGTTTCTAAAAACCACCCCCCGGACAGGTGTCGCCCCCATAGGCCAGCGGACCCTCCCCCCCCATAAAACCACTTACCACCTCAGGGGAGTCCGGAATACCACCCATCCAAAAAAAACCGCTTTTCTCATTTTTCGCCCATTTTTTGCTTGTTCATCATACCATCTTCCGAAGCCAATTTCGGGCAAATGAAAACGAATTTTAAGAAACCGAGAGAGGTTTTTCTCTGTAACGGGATGAAGAACAAAAACCTCTCTCATTTTTTTCACAGGTGCCATGATCAAGGATAATCGAATCTTTCTTTCAACCTCTTTTTTTGGATTTTCGGTTTTTCTATTACAGTCTCGATCTTGCAGGAGCTGTTACGGCCAACTGGAAGCGAATTTGGCGAAACCGAAGGAGTTTTTTGTCCATCACATGCCCATATACAATAACCTCCTTTATTTTTTGCCCAGGTGTCAGCATTGAAGAGAAACAGATCTCTATTCGAACCCCTTTTTTGCAGAAGTTAGGCCCGTCTTTCATGGCAGGCAGTTCCAGATTTTGGGGGATTCGTGGCTATTTTTGGCCGAGGCGGTTAAATCTAACTTACACGACTTTTTGGGGAGATATATCATATTTATTCAGAGGATTTTAATGTAATGAGGTTCGACCTAGAGGTACCAGATGGGTAGATAATGTAGAAACATGGTTTTCTGTTTTGTAAAGATGATCAGTAGTCTGTAAATGACTTTATGAATGAATACAAAGACACTTTTTCCAGATTCATGTGTTGTGTTTAAGTGGTGAAGTTTCTCTCTCATGTAACTCATGATTTTCCTATTTCATGCTCTTTTCTTTATGTATTGTCTATGAGAAGGTAATGTACAGGATTTTTTCTTGACACCCTGTGCTGGCTCAATGCAATATTTATGTTTTCCTCCAAGTTTGAGGTGTAGAATTCAACTGTACTCTGCTCTACATTTGAAATGAATTCCAATATTTTCTTCTTTTCCCATCCTATAAGCTCAAAGAATCCACTTGCATGATTATCTTGCCTGGTTACATCTTGTTTTAGTTATTCATTCATTTATCATCTTTATCATTGACTCCATGTTGCCCAATGGTCATTTATGCCTTAACCAAACCAACTCAAAATCCATGAACATAACCCTATTCTGCATAGCTAGCCTAATATTCTCTTCCAACAAAGTTATATCAGACAGAGAGATCCCTCTTTGAGTCTTGGAGGGCTAGATCCAAGATTTGAAGCGGTTTTGATGTTGCCTCTGTGACTCCCTCCACAGCCTTGGAAAAATTACAGAGTACTAACAGAATGGCGACTCCACTCGGGAACTTTCCCCAGTAGTACACTTCAAAGCTCCAGATCTGATTACTGATGGTGGACAGTGACCAGACACCAGAAGGTTGAGATCATTCACCTGGAAACTCCAAACAGCTCCAGACAGTGCCGACTCAAAGACTCCATTGGAGGAAGAATTTGAAGCATGACCAAGCAGCCTAGAAAGACCAGGTACTCAAGCTCAAATTGTATTCATGATATTATTGGTTTCATCTACAATTACTTTCTCTCTTATCATGATCTTGGTCCAGAGTATATTGGTGAAATTCAGGATGATCATTTTCAACCTGAAGAGCCTCAAGCGACTAAACCCCAGATTGTAAATTATGTACATGCTCACACACATGTGCATATCCCAGATGCACCTGTAGAAGTCCTAGTGAGACATAAGCCTCCTGCTTTATCTCCTACTCTTGCTAAAGCTCCAGATGGTTGTAAGCCTCTTGCTTCATCTCCTGTGCTTGCAAAAGTCCCAGACCGATACCAGCCTCTAGATTTGCCTCATATTCTCCATGACCTCCCTGTCCATTACATCAATAATCTTCCTAGGTTTGATGGAGAAAATGGGAAGATCACTGCTGAAAAGCATATTCAAAACCTTGAGGATTTCCTTGACCTTTATGAGGTCGAAGATGATGATGTCTGTATCAAAATTTCTTCCCTGTCTTTGCAAGGTAAAGTTAAAAATTGGTTCATAAATTTGCCAGCTGCAAGCATCAGAAATTTTCATCAGTTCATGCAAATTTTCTTAGATAGGTGGGTGATCATGGGAAATATTTTCCTCATCCTAGAAGAATATGACCACTTGAAAAGAAAGCCCGGAGAGACAGTACAACAGTTCTCAACCAGGTTCAATGAGGTGTATCATTCAACACCTGTGGATGTAAGGCCACCTCCTGGTTTAGCTAAATTGCATTTCCCAGAAGCCTTTGATCCAGAAATGACATTCCAGTTAAGAGAAAGAGATGTTGCAACCCTAGAAGAAATGCAAAGTGTCGCAATCGATGTGGAAGCTAACCTATTGAACAGGAAAGCAAAGCTAGAAGTAGTGAGAAAGACAAAACAAAAAAGGAGCAGCTGAAGTCATCAGAAGCTAAACTGGATATTTTGGCTAGTGTCATGGAAGAGATGATGCAGATGATCAACAGGAAAGATGAGTTTGTTGTCCAAGGACATCATGTTCCATTGATTTTAGAGAAAGAAAAGGTCATTGTTCCCAAACATTTTGTTGTTCATCCTTGGTACCATGGTTTGGATAATGATTCTTTCATGTATTCAATTCACAACACAGTCAAAGGTGAAGATCCATCTCAACTTGCAGAGGAACAACCAGTTGATATGATGTGCATGTTTGACGACATTCCCTACTTGGATAATCTACCCAAGTATGATCAGTATGATGATCATCATGAGGCTAAAATAGAGGTGGATTGTTCAAAGAAATCAGCCACATATAAATGGGAGGAAAAAGATCATTTACAGTTCAGATATGACAATCAGCCCTTGCACAACAGTCATGACAATGAGGAGGAAGAGGCAGAAAATTTCAAAGTAAGGGAAAGATCTTTGCCCTTATGTCTCTTCTCTTTTAAATTTTTGAGAAGAAATTGTAAACAAGTTGGCATTAGTAAAGAGGGAGAATGTTCTAATCAACTAGGTGAAGATGTCATTGCTGATGTGGAGGTTGTTCTAAACCCATAATTGCAGCACTTTGCCTACTCTGATTCTCAAATTCCAAATGAAAGCTTAAAGCTTGAGACAAATTATGAGTTAATCCAAAATAACTCTGTACCATTATGCTTTAATTCATTTCAGTTTTTGAAAAAGAATCTTGAGTATATGCTAAAGGATAAATGCACAGAAAATCAAGAAGTTTCAGTAGAACCAATACAGCAGTCAGTTCAATTTCTACAGGATCCAATATCAGATGTGTTGGATGACTTGTGTTGTCAAAGTCTTTTTCCAACATCCAGCTATGGGATAAAACGTTGTTATGATACTGACATGATCAGGCAGTTAGCTTCATTGTCTTTTTCAGCAAAAGTCACATTACAAAGCCCATCAGAGCAGTTGCAGCCATGTCAGGAAATGCATGAGGATGAAAATAACATAGATACAATGCCAGAGCTGCCATCCAAAAATCAAGGAACATGTCATTTCTACCTTGATCCTATAGCTACCTATATGGAGAATTTTTTCATTGTAGAGCCTCAATCTATCTCTGGCAGTACTTTTGTTCTTCAAGATTGTCAAGGTCTCTATGGTAAATATCAAATATGTTTTCAGCAGTGGCCTTTACACTTTGCAGTTTTGAGTCTATGGGCAGAAGGTCAAGCTGCACTTTTCGCTGTGCTAACGAGCAGTCAAACAGTCCACTGGTCTCAGAAGCTACTTGATTGGCTTCATTGGCATTTTTGTATTATTTGATTTAACAAAATTATCAGTAGAATAGGGTAGGTAGGAGAATGTGAATAAGCTCAGCATTATGAGTATCTCTTTTTCAGCAGTGTTCATTTGATTTGGTTTCAGTTGCAAGATCAAAACAGGTACAGGTTGCAGAATAAGATTTTGGGATCAGCGCAATGGATAAAGCACTGGTCTGCATGTTCATAGGTCTGTGGTTCTTGACACCTCCTGAAAGAAGCTTCCATCCCCAGGTGGAGCCACTATTATAACCCTATAATTCATAGTATCATCTGGTGACTGGAAATTTTTTCACTCTGGGTGTATTTTGGTTTGTAAATAATATTTCATCTCTGCAAATTATTTTTCAAGGAAAAGAAAAGAAAAGGAAATTCATGATTGTTGACGCTGAGTGGTTTTTCCTAACCCGGTGGAGACAAAAGTAAGGAAAGCAACGCACAAAACCCATAAAAGTGCTAAAGCCTAAGTTTTTGTTGCATTCGCGCCTGGAGAATAAAGAACGCGCTTAGATCAACGGTCAATCTAGCGGCGCGTAGATCAATGGCTGCAGTGGATTCTGGACCCCCTAGACTGTTCTGCTTTTAACGGTGGGGGGGGGCGGGGGTTTCCGAAATCGAAGATAACGAAGGCACACATCTAAATGACTGAAGCACCAACGCTTTCATCAACGGCTGAGATTGAATTCCGGACCCCCTCGACCATTCTGTCTTTAACGGTGGGGGGGGTCCGGAATGAGGCATTTTTCTTTGGCGGGCCCTGTCCCAACGTGTCATCCATCCATTGCGCCCGATCCTCCATCACCTTTTCTGCATTCTTCATCCACCTCTGCGCCACTCATTCCCTTGTCTTTTCGTCCCTAAGCCACATCTCGCCCACCACCCGTCCACGAATAAACTCACTCAGGATAATAAACAAATGATTATATTAATTAATAATGTTAGTATAGTTAGTTTTATGTTAGAATAATTAATAATAAATTAATCATTAACTAATTAATTAATTAATGATTAATAATATAGTTAGTTTAGTAACTAGGTTAGTTTTTTAAATTAAATAAAACATATAAAAAGAAAACTAATAAACAAAACCTACATTAAAAATAAATAAAACAAATTAAAACATATATAAAAACAAAACAATAAAAAACAAATTAAAATAAAAAGAAAACATATAAAACATGGTAATAAAACTAATAAATAAAAACAAAAACAAATATAAAATACCTAAACATAAAACAAAACATGTAACAAAATAAAATATAATTAAAATTAAAACAATACACAATATAACAAAAAACTAAAAACTAAAAAACACTATCCTAAGTCCTACCCACCTCAACGCATCCTAAAACATCACGTCTCACATTTAAATCAAATCAACGGTCATTAAAAATTTCGGAACCCCCCTCACTATCTGAATCTTAATGAGAGGGGGGGTCCGGAATGATAGTTTCTAAAACCGCTTACCACCTCAGGGGGGGTGCGGAATACCACCCATCCCAAAAAAACCGCTTTTCTCATTTTTCGCCCATTTTTTGCCTGTTCAGCATGCCATATTCCGAAGCCGATTCTGAGCGAACGAAAACGAATTTTAAGAAACCGAGAGAGTTTTTTCTCCGTAACGGGATGAAGAACAAAAACGTCTCTCAATTTTTGCACAGGTGCCATGAGAAAGGAGAATCGAAGCTGTCTTTCAGCCTCTTTTTTCGGACTTTCGATTTTTCTATTACAGTCTCGATCTTGCAGGAGTTGTTACGGCCATATGGAGGCGAATTTGGCGAAACCGAATGAGGGTTTTGTCCAGAACATGCCCATATACAATAACCTCCTTCATTTTTTGCCTAGGTGTCAGCATTGAAGAGAAACAGATGTCTGTTCGGACCCCCTTTTTGCAGAAGTTAGGCCCGTCTTTCATGGCAGGGAGTTCCAGATTTTGGGGGATTCGTGGCTATTTTTGGTCGAGGCGGTTAAATCTAACTTACACGACTTGTTGGGGAGATCTATCATATTTATTCAGAGGATTTTAATGTAAAGAGGTTCGACCTGGAGGTACCATATGGGTAGATAATGTAAAAACATGGTTTTCTGTTTTGTAAAGATGATCAGTAGTCTGTAAATGGCTTTATGAATGAATACAAAGACACTTTTTCCAGATTCCTGTGTTGCATTTAAGTGGTGAAGTTTCTCTCTCATGTTACTCATGATTTTCCTATTTCATACTCTTTTCTTTCTGTATTGTCTATGAGAAGGTAATGTACAGGATTTTTTCTTGACACATTGTGCTGGCTCAATGCAATATTTATGTTTTCCTCCAAGTTTGAGGTGTAGAATTCAGCTGTACTCTACTCTACATTTGAAATGAATTCCAATCTTTTCTTCTTTTCCCATCCTATAAGCTCAAAGAATCCACTTGCATGATTATCTTGCCTGGTTACATCTTGTTTTAGTTATTCATTCATTTATCGTCTTTATCATTGACTCCATGTTGCCCAATGGTCCTTTATGCCTTAACCAAACCAACTCAAAATCCATGAACATAACCCTATTATGCATAGCTAGCCTAATATCCTCTTCCAACAAAGTTATATCAGACAGAGAGATCCCTCTCTGAGTCTTGGAGAGCTAGATCCAAGATTCGAAGTGGTTTTGATGTTGCCTCTGTGACTGCCTCCACAGCCTTGGGCAAATTACAGAGTGCTAACATTAGTAATATAATTTTCTTCAGATATATTAAGTTGATTTTTTTATTATTAATGAATTTGACCAAATCTTCCTTTATTTGCGCAATATGTCTTCCATTAATTATCATAATTGAATTTCCCCCCTTCTTAGTAATATGATTTTGTTTATTTATTTTAAAGGAGTTTTTCATTTTAAGTTAGCTTTTACTATAACCAAGTCTCCTTGATGATGATGTTTTAACCAAGTCACCTTGATAATAATGAATAATGTTTTATGGTTAATTCCTAATTAATTATGGTTAATTCCTTGATAATAATGTTTTAGGGTTAATTTTAAATTTTCCTTTATTTGCACCATATGTCTTCCATTAATTATCATAATTGAATTTCCCCCCTTCTTAGTAATATGATTTTTTTTATTTAGTTTAAAGGATTTTTTCATTTTAAGTTAGCTTTTACTATAACCACGTCTCCTTGAGTTTTAACCAAGTCACCTTGATAATAATGTTTTATGGTTAATTCCTAATGAATAGATCATTGTAACCTATATATCAATTTGTAGGGACCACTCTTTTCTATATTTACAAAATATTTAGTTGGATCCTTTGATGATAGGTGGTGTGTCCAGTCGAAATGTTCGAACATTTCTAAACTTCAACATGGTTTATTTCTAGAAAATATAACTGGTTAATTGTGAAAACCTTGACGTTCAAACAACATTAGATTGTTTGCAACAACCAGATTCGAAAAATGAGAGTGACACTTTTTTAGACTCACAATTGGTTGTTGAGTTAGTCACCCATGTTACATATGCACAAATATCATAGATAAAGATTGGTATATTGTGCAAACCTCCATGAATAGAATCACTAAGGAAAATAGCTAGCACCCCCGCCCCCCCCACCGCGCCCACCACACCCACTCACCGACTGCCATTAAAAAAATTGATCACAATATCATAGATAAAGATTGTTATATTCTACAAACCTCCATGCATAGAATCACTAGGGAAAATATCTAACCTGCAACCACCCCCTCCACCCAACTACTCACCGCCCCATGAAAACAATAAGGCATAGTATCATAAATAAAACATGTTATATTGTACAAACCTCCATAAGTAGAATCACTAGAAAAAATACCTAACCCATAACCACTCCCCTCCACCCACCCAGCCACCCACTACCCCATGAAAAAAATAGGGCGTAATATCATAGATAAAACTTTTTGTATTGTGCAAGCCTCTGTGAGTAAAATCACTAGGGAAAATATCTAACCCACAACACCC
>ML778970.1:458236-472641 GCA_009831015.1 Picea engelmannii
CCTTGTGTTCTATTTTTTAACACACAACCCATCTTTAGAAATAAGTCTCCACGGGATTTTGGTTGCCAAAACCTTATCAAATGAATGTATATGTTTTATCCCCCTTCCACCACCATCCTTAGGTTTGGCCACAATTTTCCATTTAACTAAGATATGTCATATTGTTCTCTCTTCCCTATCCACAAAAACTTGTATCCAACACCCCTTTCAGTGTATAAGACAAGGTATGTGAATATACTAGTATAGCCTCCAACATTGTCTCCCCTAATCTTAATCTTCCACCCATAGAAATCCATATGTTACACCATAATTTTTTCATTTTCTCTATCTTCCCAATCAACCATATCCAATCATGCTTCTTGTACCCATTAGGATTCAATAGAAACCCTAAATACTAAAACCTCTCTTAGAAGAACATTTTAGAAAGGGAAAATTTGATTAACCCTTCTAATGTGCACCTCCTCCACTCCATTGAAAGCAAGCAGGGTTTTCTTAGCATTAATTTCCATACCTAAAGATGTACTATACTACTCCAAGATTTTCTTAAGCTTTGTTTATATATCTTCTAGAACCCTCATAGAACAAGAAACCATTATCTATAAATAGTAAATGATTCAACTCTTTTATATTCCATTATATTTTTACTTAATCCTTCTGCAATAATAAGAAACAATAAGGGAGATAAGGGCCATCATTGCCTGAGTCCCATGGAAGGCCCAAAGAAATTAGATGTTGATCCATTAAATAGAACTACAAAAGATACATAATACAAGCATCACATGATCCTATTCATAATTTGGACACAAAAACTTACATGGATTAGAATAAGTCTTAGATAAATCCAATTCAATGTCATATCCCTTAGAAAAATCAAGCAGCATAACCATTGTTGGTAATATATGAGTCTTTATAAAGTGTAATCCCTCCTATGCCATCCCTATTTCTTCATGTATTTGTCTTCAATGAAAGAAACCAAATTGTTCTTTAGATATTGATTCAAAACACACCAAAAAGAAAATCCTTCTTCACTCTAAATTTATTTTCCTATTATCTTGTAAATAACATTACATAATGAAATGGCCCTAAATTCATCAATGGATGTGGGATTGTCTTTTTTGAAATTAATGAAAGAAGTGTAGAATTGAAAGCATCCAATGTCTTCCCCGATATTTTGGAATCCTTCGCCACTCCTAACAAATTAACTTCCATCCAATCGTAGAACCTAATGAAAAACTGTGTCCAACCATTAGGCCCTAAACTCTTATTTTTTTTAAGAGAAACTAATACAACCTTCAGTTCTTCCTTTGATACCTCCTCCACTAGATTTTCATTTTCATCTTCTACTACAAATCTTGGAATAAGAAAGGTATATTAACAATTTCAGCAATATTTACCCTCTCTTGTTCTTTATATAGGCCTTCGACTGAGAAAACCCCATGTCTACTATGTTTTTGAAGGACCTATCCTTACCTTAATCCTCCTATATTCTTAAATGGAATTGATATTTTGAAGTAGGGTCTTTAACAAATCAACACCCATCAAATCATAGAACCCAATAAAAAACTCGGGTATCTGGTCATTAGGCCTTGGGCCCTTATCTTTTTTAAGAGAAACCAATACAACTTTAAATTATTCCTTTGATACCTCCTCCACTATATTGTTATTTTCCTCCTCTCCTATGAAGCATGGAAAGAAGCAATTTATCTTAACAATTTCAACAATATTTACCATTATTTGTTCTTTACATAGGCCTTTGAATGAGAAACCCCCATATTTTCTATGTCCTTGAAGGACCCGGCCTTACTTCCATCCTCATGTATTTCCTAAATTGTATTGATGTTGTGAAATGAGAACCCCCCAATGTCGGTTATGTCCTTGAAGGTATATCCTTACACCTTACTTTCATCTTCTTGCATTTCCTAAATGATATTGATGTTTTTCCTATAGTTGGTATATATATGAAAATATTTTGTATTTTCATTCCCATTAGCTAACTACGCAAGCACCTTACTCTTCAGTTCCCTTCCCTCCAATATTGTTCTCCTAGATTGTTCCAATACTGTTAGCTTGATCATTTTTTCCTCATCTAAATGACCTTCAAAATCTTTAGCATATATATCATATATATGAGTCTCCATATCTACTAACCCCTACTCTTCCTTCCTTCTCTTAACAAATGGCCAATTGGAAATTGTTCTTTAAATTTCATTTATTTATTTTGTTTTCAAATTTTCTACAAATTGTAGGCTAGCTAACTCCATTTAGGATACATCATAACTTACCCATTCAAACTTTACCATGTTAATAAATACCTTCTCCACAAACATTGGATTAAATTTAAAAGAATTAGGGAGTTTGTTATCTCACCTCTCAATTTAACGCAAAGTTGGATGATGAAAAAATCACTTCCAACATCTACATATCTCCTAATTCTTTATTAATCACTCATTACAGCTTCAAAAACAAGGAATCTATCCAATCGTTAAAATATTATTTATTATCTAGCTCTTTGGTTCCTTCAAGTTGGAATCATCTTGACATGCTCTACATCTATCAACTCTTATCTTTTCAAATTTATGAAGGAAGAAATCTGACAATGGGTCCTCCCTTGCAAAGTTCCCTCAGATCATTTCTCTCTTAGAAGTCCTCCCAAAAAAAAAAATAGAATTAAAGAAGTTTCATTCTAATAGTGCCTCCCAATAATGAATATTTTCATTGTAGGGCCCATAAAAATTCACCATAGAAAATCCCTTTCCCAAATCCATTGAAAACTTCTCTGCTCTAATTCTCAAGGTCATGATCAATCTATTAATAACTGTATTAAACACTCCTTGGAATCCACTGCTAAAAAATGGCAGTATTTTAAGGATTTCGATAGTTCATCAATGCACTTAATCACCTTCCCCATAATCTATTGTATCAATAGTATAATTGGTTTATGAAAATAAACCAATCTTCCAATGACTAGATTTTTGGAGGGCTTGTGTGACCCCTTTACTTAAGAGACAAAATAATCATTGGGTAACCATTACCAACACTTTCCCTCGTCTAAGGGCCCCTTTAAGGGTCTTTTTTCTCCCCTACATAACCTCCCTTAGGGCTTGGTTTTGGGATAAGGAAATGAGGGACTTCCTTCCCATTCTCGATTGAGAGTATTCCTTCAATACCCCCCTACTTAAACCCTTTCCATTGTCTAAGATGACACCTACAAGTATTGGAGGTTGTAGGTACCTCTTCATTCCCCAGGGATAAAGATAATTCTTCCTTCCTTTTAGAGTCCTCCTCTAAGACAAACTTGGGTCAATAATCCCAACCTGGGATGGAATCTTAACCACACACAATAGGTAACCAAGAGGTATTTCCCTCCCCTTGCTAGTTACTTTCCTTTTTCGAGTCTTTTTGGTTAGGTTCCTTTATACCCTTCCATCCTCGTCTAGGATTCTAAATTAAAATTAACATTTGAGGATTCTATGATAACTAAATATTGGGGTCTGATTAACTTACCAAGATGATAATTAACATGAGAAAATGATAATTCCATATTCATGGAGATCCAAACAAATGAGCCATGTACCTCATTAAGCATTTCCCCAATATGACTTCTTATAATAGGTTCAATAGGAAATGTACATCTAACCAAAGTCACCTCATTAGTGTTTTTCCTTGGTCCAATTTATCAATTTTCTACATTCCCCACCCATTGTTAGCGCAATTGAAGCCCCTACCCATGCTTTAGCCAAATTCTTAATTCACAAACTTCAACCCTTTAGTAGCCAAACCCCTTCTAAATAAAATATCCCACTGACTTCATCCACAAAATTCATAATATCAATCTTCATGAATGAGACCTCGTGATTAGCTTTGATGTTGTTTCTTTATTCGCAAAAATACCTACATCGGAGGCTATTTACCTCATCTCTAAATAATCGATCTCAAAACATTAAATCTTAATAATATTTTCCTTACCTCTACCCTCTTTAGTTTCAAAGGTAAATTCTATGAAAATTTGACCGGCATGGGATCATCCTTAACTGTAGTAGCCAACATTTTCATTGAACATGTTGAAACATTAGCCCTAAACAATTTGCCTCTCAAACTCAAATGTTGGTTTCAGTTTGTTGATGATACCTTCATCGTTTAGCCCCATGGCCAATATTTCCTCAATTCATTTCATGACCATCTCAATAGCATATCTCCTCACATTCAATTTACCATGGAAACTCAACAGGAGAACTCTCTCCATGTCTTAGATTTCCTAGTCAACACTTAACCAAATATATCCATTTCCCACCAAATTTATCATAAAAAGACTCATACTAATTAATACTTTTATGCACACAATCCCACCACCACACGGCTTAGAAATCCATCGTTCTTAAAACTCATCTCCAAACCCATTCAAATCTCTAATCCCCAACATCTAAGCAAAGAAATATCCCACCTCACCAACACCCTCCAACCCAATAAATATTCTATATCCAAAATCAACAGAGCCTTCTACTTCTCCCTCTATCCAAAATCCAAGAAACCTCTCCCCGTTTTTGCACCTCGATCCCTAATTTATCTCCCTTACATCCATGGAAGCACCAATCATATTTCCAAGAACTTAGCCAAAATGAATATCAAAATTCTTTTCAAACCTCACAAAACCCTTACGAAATTTTTTAGAAGCATTAAAAATAAATATGACCCTCTTCTTTCTCAAGGTGTTTACCAAATTCCATGTTCCTGTGGGTAATCTTACATCGGCCAAACTTGCAGGTCTATCCAAACTCATCTCAAAGAATATACAGCCTGAGTGGGCCTAATGGTTAAGAATATCATGTCTTTAGAAACTTTCCAAGATCACCATACTTTTGTTGAGTTAAGAGGTTAGGAAGGTTGGTAGTGTGATCAATATTCTGAAAATGAAATCTAATATGGGTATAGGCTAGACAATCTAAGAGAAAGTGTTTTTCATCTTCAACCTTCTTAGTGTCACAAAGGTGACACTATCTCATCCCATCGCGTTTTAGGAATTGACCAACGTCCAGTTTCACTATGGAGCTCGTGAGAATTTGTTCTTATCTTAGCAATGCTTTTTTTTTTCTTTACACTTGGCAAAACAGATAGATAATTTTGATCTTCTAAATTAGGGTTGATTACATCTTTATAATACCTTAATTTTCTTTTTTCCTCTAACTCTTTATCACACCACATTTTTTCCTTAAATTTTGATTTGATATTTTTTTTAATAGTATCTTTATTCTGCAAAATGGTTTTTTCCATGATTTCCCAATAATTTAGCCAAGACCGGGCGTCTTTATGCTTCATTGAGAATTCTTTATAATTATTTTATTTTATTTTGACCATTTCTCCTCCTTCAAATATATTAAGTTGTTTTTTATTATTATTAATGAATTTGACCAAATCTTCCTTTATTTACACCACATGTCTTCCATTAATTATCATAACTGAATTTTCCCCTTCTTAGTAATATAATTTTCTTCAAATATATTAAGTTGAATTAATGAATTTGACCAAATCTTCCTTTATTTGCACCATATGTCTTCCATTAATTATCATAACTGAATTTCACCCCTTTTTAGTAATATGATTTTGTTTATTTATTTTAAAGGAGTTTTTCATTTTAAGTTAGCTTTTACTATAACCAAGTCTCCTTGATGATGATGTTTTAACCAAGTCACCTTGATAATAATGAATAATGTTTTATGGTTAATTCCTTGATAATAATGTTTTAGGGTTAATTTCAAATTTTCCTTTATTTGCACCATATGTCTTCCATTAATTATCATAACTGAATTTCCCCCCTTCTTAGTAATATGATTTTGTTTATTTAGTTTAAAGGATTTTTTCATTTTAAGTTAGCTTTTACTATAACCACATCTCCTTGAGTTTTAACCAAGTCACCTTGATAATAATGTTTTATGGTTAATTCCTAATGAATAGATCATTGTAACCTATATTTCAATTTGTAGGGACCACTCTTTTCTATATTTACAAAATATTTAGTTGGATCTTTTGATGATAGGTGATGTGTCTAGTCGAAATGTTCGAACATTTCTAAACTTCAACATGGTTTATTTCTAGAAAATATAACTGGTTAATTGTGAAAACCTTGACGTTCAAACAACATTAGATTGTTTGCAACAACCAGATTCAAAAAATGAGAGTGACACTTTTTTAGACTCACAATTGGTTGTTGAGTTAGTCGCCCATGTTACATATGCACAAATATCATAGATAAAGATTGGTATATTGTGCAAATCTCCATGAATAGAATCACTAAGGAAAATAGCTAACCACCCCCTCCACCCCACTACTCACCGCCCCATGAAAACAATAAGGCATAGTATCATAAATAAAACATGTTATATTGTACAAACCTCCATAAGTAGAATCACTAGAAAAAATACTTAACCCATAACCACCCCCCTCCACGCACCCAGCCACCCACCCACTACCCCATGAAAAAAATAGGGCGTAATATCATAGATAAAACTTTTTGTATTGTGCAAGCCTCCGTGAGTAAAATCACTAGGGAAAATATCTAACCCACTACACCCACCCACCCCTCCCCCGTGAAAAAAATAGGGCATAATATATCTATAGTTTGAATTTCCCAATCATGAAGAGTGAAATGATCTTTTTGTTGGAAGAAATCAAGACATCAATGCCATACTGATGATGCCCACATATTGTGTTGCAAAACAAAATATGTAGTTGTTCTTACTTGAGGACAAATGCACCAAAGGATATCACAAAATAAGATAACGGTAAGGATTTTTTTAAATGGAGTACACAATAACAAACACAATGAGGATTTTGCAAAATGTAGTGCAATAGCAAACACCCAGCAAAGGTATTCTTCAGTATTTAAATTTTTAAATGCAAAAGTGATAGTATGAATGACATAAGCAAAGACAATATAGTTTTGGCATCTGTATGTAAACATTAAACTCGAGACCAAAAGAAATATTTGGTAGAATTATCTCAACACACATTGTTGCACAAGCCTTGCAATAAAGATTTTCAGGATACCAACATAAATCAAACACAAGGGAAATGAGCTCACAATGACCTTGTGCACTCAATTAGGTCAACACATATTGTTACAACAAAAATAAAAATACAATTGCATACAACACAAATAAAAAATATAAGAACATGCACAAAATCACCCACGTATTCTCATCACAATCCATAACAAGTATACATATACACAGTTTGGAATGTGTTAGACTTACACAACCCACTTAGCCCCTCCACTCCACCATCACTTTCTTCGATGAATTGTACACCTACCATGCACTTCTCCTTTGTGTACAATATACATTTGTGAATTCTCCTCCTTGGCTCTAAGATCCTCTACTTTCAAAAATGATCTCTTCCTTTGTAGTGTTCTTTCTCTTGCATCCAATCACTCAAATACCAATCTCCTCTTCTCATAGTCTTCTTTCTTTAGCTTGAGGACAATTCACATTTTATTCTCCATGAGACCAACCTCTTATTTATCGTAGCAAACTTTTATAAAACCAACTTCCTCACATGGACCAAACATTTTCGAAGCCAAACTAGTCATATGTCGGTAGCATCATTTTATCCTTCATGTGTTAAAAAATGTACCTCCAACAAGTGTTCCCCTTATAGGCTTGGTGTTTAGCATAAGGGGAAATGTCCAAAAGTGACCCTAAGACATTAACTTTATGAGATATAAAGTTAAAGTGACTTTTTGGACCATATTAAATGAAAAGGTGACTTAAGTGACTTAAGTTGTCATAAAGCGACTTTTAATCACAACCGTAGATCTAGATGGCCTAGGATTTAATCTCAACGATTAGATCTTAGTTTTAGCACATTTTCATTAAGATGAACGAAAAGGGAGTTGAATGGGAAAGAAGCACCATTATTCTTCATGAGCATTGAAGAGAGAAAAAACGAGAGTTGAGGAGAGAGTTATTACAACAAAGGGGGCACACATTTCAAGGCAAAGAGGAGCATAGAAACAAAGGAAATTTTCTAGCATTAAATGCAGTTTGTATAGTATGGATTAGAGGACAATACAGCAGCATAGAGAAGTTTCGTATAACATAAAATCGGGAACATAAATCGAGGCAGATTCTAGCATGATTTTTTAAGTGTATGTACTATCAATCCGTACAGTTATGTACATGAATCTGTGCACAAAAATTGAGGCATGTCCATACATCATTTATTGATGTATCAGTGACACAATAGTACGAAATTCTTGGCACCGAATTCGAGGAGCAGTTTGGACACGTTTTTCGAGGAGGTTCTAAGCATGATTATTGAGATAAGTTTGTATTAATGTTGTTGGAATATTTTGTTGGAAAAGAACATTTTCTCTGAGCTCAAGAAATAACAAAATCTCCATCTTTCATTGGTTTTCCCCTTGTGCATTTTTCCAAGGGCTATTTGTCCAAAAATCTTTGAGTTATATTTTCTGGGTGTGAGCATTTATTCTATTATACATTGTTGTAAAAGACTCCTTGTGTTTCCTGTTATAAATCTCTATTTATGTTATTTACATTTTCAGCAGAGAACAAAATGTGGGTTGGGCATTAAACAATGAAAATTTATTGAGACTTGAAGTTGGGTTGGGGTTTGAGAAATTTTTACATTGTATCAGAACGACAAAGAGTATAAGAGAAGAAAACACCAGGAAACTACCAAATCTGAGAGATAGGGTTTGTTTGTTCACCAAAAGAGAGAGTTGGACTTAAATATTAGTTGTGAAGGGCAATGGCTACATGTTTAAGGGTTAAGGACATATTGGATGGGGCTGCAAATTTCATCCCATGGAAAGAGAGGATAGTGTTGCTTCTGCAAGAGTGTGAGTTATGGGACATTGTGAACAACACACAATTGAATCTTGTGACAGTTCCTACAGATGCTATTCTTTTGGTTAAATACACCAAGAAGAATATCAAGGCTAAAATAATCATCCTTGATGCCATAAAATACCATGTGATTCCAAATGTGACAAGTAAATTCAATGCCTATGAGATGTGGGAGTTCTTAACTAAACTTTACCAAATTTCCAATGAAAACCAAAAAATGGAATTGAGGGAAAAACTGAAAGGCGTAAGAATGACCAAGACTGAAAATGTTGCCACTTATCTTACCAAGATTACTTAGGTTAGAGATGAGCTAGGTGTTGTTGGGGAGTTTATTGTTGACAATGAACTTGTGAGGACTGCTTTGAATGGTGTGACCAAGCAATGGGTTGTCTTTGTTGAGGGTATTGTTGCAAGAGAAAATCTGTTCAAGTGGGATCATCTTTGGAATGACTTCATACATGAGGAAACTCGAAGAGGATATGTGCAGGGGAGTTCATCAAATGGTAATGATGAGGAAAATGTGGCTCTTGCAACAAAGAGCAATAAAAAGTCCAAGAAGGATTCCAAGGGTGGGGCTAAGTCAAAAGGTAAAAGGAAAAAGGACATGAGAAAAGTCAAGTGTTTTGCATGTCACAAGATGGGGCATTATCCAAGTCAGTGTCCTAACAAGAAAAATAAACAAGTTGCAGCTTCAGTGGAAGTGGAAGAGTTTTCTACTGAGTTCTAGAAGAAGTTTTCCTTATTTGCTTGTCTTTCCTCTAGTGCAACATCTATCGGTGTGTGGCATATTAATAGTGGATCCTCCCGCCATATGACAGGTGTAAGTGAGCACTTTACAAATTTCATTGAAAGGGGTGTAAATCTTGAGGTAGTGTTTGGTGATGACTCTATAGTCAAGGCAGTTGGCATTGGGACAGTGTCCTTGTAGAGGGAGTCACGACCTCCCATGTTAGTGAGAGATGTATTGTATGTTCTAGGCTTGAAAAAAAAACTGATATCAGTTTCTACCATTGAGGATAGGGGATATGAGGTGGTGTTCCATGATGGGAAAGTACTCATGTATCCCAAGGGATCCAGTATCACTTCGGCTAAAGTGATTGGGATTTGACATGAGAAGTTATACAAGCTTATGTTACAACCAACTAGAGCATTGATACACATTACCAGCAGCAGTGACTTATGTGAGCTATGGCATAGGACGACTAGCCCGACCATCTTGGTGTAACCTAGCGCCTTAATGTTTGGAGAGATCTGATTGTTGTTAACTAGTATCAACTACAACATTTCATCTTCAGCACACTCATTGAAGCAAATTACGATCGATCATCATCAGATCATGCTTCATTGACTTGTCATTTTTTCTTGGTTTTGGAGGCTGTCTACCTACCACATGGTGGATCTCAAATGTTCTTTTCTTCTTTTGATGCATTGTCTTTTGAGGAGGGGTTTTGTTCCGATGTGGTTTTCCCTCTTTTCTCATTTTTACTTAGTGTTCATTAGTTGCATTGTACATGAGTACCTAATATGGCCTAGTAACCAGACTCATTTTTTACTCCATAGTGATGTTCAGGGGGGTGTTGGAGAAATTTTTATTTTCGGCACACTAGTTCAGTGGGAGTTAACTAACTAGTTATATTTTAGACTTTTTATTTAGATCATCACTATTATGCATGCATGCATTCCTAAGGAAAACAAATTGTTTGATTCTTTTTCTTAATTATGGAATGTTATGCCATATATATGAGTGTATTCCACTCATTCATTGTATCATAATGATCATCATTGATTATCTCATTGGAGTAGTGTGAATATATTTTATCACTCTTCCATATTGAATCTCTCGTCCTTTCTTGATAAGATTTGTTTGTACTTGCTTTGGCTAGATCTCCTGTGCAGGTTTCGATGAAACATTGACACACTGGTCAAAGTCAAAGTCAAAGGTTGACTTTTGGTCAAAATTGATTTTTTTGGTCAAAGTTGAAATTTTAGGGTTTCTAGCTTGTTTTAATCATTGAACCTTTTTTATTCAGTTTCTAACCTCTTCTTGTCAAGATGGTATCAAGTTTCAGATTAGAAGACAAGTTGAACGATACTACAAATTTCAAAGGTATGCACTTGTATATTCTTTTCAAGTTATATCATCCAACAAAGCATGAGTGTGTTTGCAGGGGATGTACAAGAGACCTTGTCCAAGCAGTGAATTCAGTACATTCCGAGGAACAAGCGCACCCTCCCTAGCAGTGAAGACTCCAAGTTTGATTATTTAAAAAAATGATATGTCTCTAGTTGTTATGGCATTATTATGATCTTATGATGCATCTTGATCTATTGAAGTTATGATCATTATGCTAACCCCTTAATACTAGAGATACACTTGTTGATCTCCTCTCTGGGAGATATTCTTGTTCTTATGTAAATTCTTATTGTTTACGAGATGAAGTTGATCTCCTTTAGGATATGTTCTTGGTTACTGACCTAGACTCCTTTAGGATACCATGGAGATTTTGTTGTTCTTGTTTCTTGTTCCGGGCAGGTCATAAGAGATGAATCTGAGAGGGAGTTGGTGATCAAGAAGAAGCTAGCATAGTTTCGTGACACTTTGCAGAATGCAAAGGGGCATGCAGTAGACAGAAGTGTGGTCCACGGATTCTCTCATATAGAGGGAGTTGATTTCAGAGTTTGAGATGAAGGGTCTTTGTTGATTAAGGTTGGTTGTCATTGATGTCCACCCTTGAAGAAAGCCCCGTAGCACAAAGGTTTGGGTAATGGACCCAATATTGTTTGATGTAAATATGACTCATTATTGTTTTGTCATAGTTGATAAGAAGTAAATATGGATGAACTCCAAAGTGATCCCCTTATGGTGAAAGCCCTCACGGGAAAACGCTTTGTGGAGTAAGAGAACCTATGCTTAATTGTGGAATAATGAGATGAAGGAAAGTGAATTTGTCAGGGAAAATATCCTAGATGGATAGTGCTTGTCATGTCATTTCCAATGGTATGTAGAACGTCACATAATTCCTCATGGTTAGAGAGTTATGGCCATGAGAAGTTGGGGACCCCAGGTTTGGGTAATGGACCCAAGTTTGTTTGATGGGTAATGGTATGAGTTATGATATATTTTAAGATAATACTATTCTATATGGATAGTACATGTCATGCCATTTCTGGTGGTATGTAGAACATCACATAACTCCTCACGGTTTGAGAGTTATGGCCTTACGAAGTTGGAGGACTCTCATATGTCATCTAGAAGCCCCAAAAAGTCAAAGTAGTCAAAGTGGTTTAGGAGATTTTAAAAGGTAAATAATAAAGTGAAGTGATGAGTGTATTATAATTCAAAGTGAATACAAAATAAATCATTTCAATAATAAATTTAATGAAGAAATTAGAAGTGGACCCAACCTTAAAATAAGGAAAGTGGGTCAAGTGACCTAAAAGAGGTTTTTAAGGAAGCTACTTGGAGAGTATAAATAAGAGGCAAGGCTCTCTCATTTGAATCACACTTGAGCATATTGAATATCTATATGTGTCTGAGGTAACCAAGGATATCTAAACCGGAATTCTGAGTGAAGGTGAAGAAAAAAAGGCTGAAATGCAAAGAAGGATAAATTCTTTTGATGGTGTTTTCTAGGGTATGTTATTTACAGGTCATCTCACCATTTTCGCTATAATTTTTTTTCTATAATGATTCAAACCGTGAAATTTCTATGCAAGTGAGAAAACATATTCAAGTATCTGTGGTAAAAAATTCATCTTGTGGGTCGTTGTATTTTGTGAGTTACACTCCGTGGAAAATAGAGTTTGTGGCTAGTCTTGAAACTAGTCAAAATCAAGTGTTTCGAGTAAAACGTCATAACTTCTTCATAACAAATCCAAATTCAATGAGACAAAATGTGTTGGTTAGGGTACAGTCTGTAGTATGTTGTATCACAGTTTCAGATCAATTCATCAAATATTTTGCGCGGAGCACGCTCGACAAGGTCGCTCTCTAGAATAAGCCAGAATTCAGCAAGGTATGTCATTTTTTCTATAACTCCTTTTATGAGAGGTTCCAAGTAGTGACACTTGGAGGATTTGCATAAAACACACTGAAGAACATTGTGTATCAGTTTCAAATATTTATGCATTACAGGTTCAAAGTTATGATTACTTCAAGTTATGATTGTTGACTAATCCAAAACTAGGCATGTGAGACTAAAGAAAAGTTTGATGAAAATGTTAGTCCCTTGTTTTTAAAGTTAAGGAAGGTTTGCAGGAATGTGATCATATACACCAGGTCTATTACAGAGCTTCAAATCAGATTTGGATGATGAAATTGATGAGGGACTTTGGTTAAGGTACATGTTGAGTACATGGTTGAGACAGGTAGTTAATGAGTTGGCACATACATGAGGTGTATAGTTGATGATGTTGGTACATATTGATGAGTCATAGTTGATGAGTAGTTGACACATGATTGGTACATACTTGGTACATGGTTGGATGCACTGGTTTATGGTACAGGTTGATGCATGGTTCAGATTTATTGGTACAGGTTTACAGCGGTATATCTCACAGTGATAGTGTAACAGTGGTTCCATTATTCTACTTCTACTTCAGGGTGGCAGGACGGGGCAAGGACAGGTGGTTGTAGTCGGAGAACAATGGGGGTTGTAGCCTCCTTCTGGATGTAGCCAAAGAATTGGAGAGATGGAACTTCCCTCATGTTGTAGCCTGAGAAACTAGGGGGTTGGAGCCTCCTTCCAATTGCAACTGGAAAACAAAGGAAGTTGGTGTTTCCAATGAATGTAATTCTTCAAGACATATAAGAAAAAACATTATGTGGTTTTCTCCTGATTTAGGTTTCCACGTAAAACACGGGTGTACTGTGTATGTGTGTGATTGTTTATTTCTTAATGTTCATTATTGGATAATAATTCTACATTGATATAACATTTGAAGAAAAAGGATTATAATTACGTTATTACTGATTCACCCCCCCTCTCAGTAATCCAACAATTGGTATCAGAGCAGGTTCCTTCAGAAATCAATTTAATCACTGAAAGGTAAATCATGGAGAGTACCAACTCATATAAAAATGGAATACCACAGTTTGATGGACAGAAGTATGTTTTTTGGAGCATAAGGATGAAGACATATATACAGGCACATGGATTTCAAATTTGGCAATCAATTGTAGATGGATACACAGCACCAGCAGTTCCACCAACAAATGACAAAGCAGTGAAACTCGGTAAAAATAATTCCAAAGCCATAAGTGCACTTTTGAATGGTCTCAGTGATACGGTGTTCACCAAAGTTGCACATTGTAAATCTGCTAAAGAGATTTGGGATAAGCTTCGAAATATTTATGAAAGAGATTCAAAAGTTAAAGCAGCAAAGCTTTAAATTTACAGAGGTCATTTCGAACAACTAAAAATGAAATAAGATGAAGATATCGCAGCCTACTTCTTACGAGTCGATGAAACAGTGAATGCAATCATAGGATTGGGAGAAGAAATCGAAGAATATGTAATTGTTCAAAAGGTACTAAGATCTCTT
>ML778970.1:481600-506504 GCA_009831015.1 Picea engelmannii
AGTAGTTGATGAGTTGGCACATACATGAGGTGTATAGTTGATGATGTTGGTACATATTGATGAGTCATAGTTGATGAGTAGTTGACACATGATTGGTACATACTTGGTACATGGTTGGATGCACTGGTTTATGGTACAGGTTGGTGCATGGTTGATGCACTTGTTTATGGTATAGGTTGATTACAGGTTGAGGTACAGGTTGATGCATGGTTGATGCATGGTTCAGATTTAATGGTACAGGTTTACAGCGGTATATCTCACAGTGATAGTGTGACAGTGGTTCCATTATTCTACTTCTACTTCAAGGTGGTAGGACGAGGCAAGGACAGGTGGTTGTAGCCACCTTCCGGTTGTAGCCAGAGAACATTGGGGGTTGTAGCCTCCTTCTGGTTGTAGCCAGAGAATTGGGGAGTTGGAGCTTCCCTCATGTTGTAGCCTGAGAAACTAGGGGGTTGGAGCCTCCTTCCAGTTGTAGCTGGAAAACAAAGGAAGTTGGTGCTTCCAACGAATGTAATTCTTCAAGACATATAAGATAAAGCATTCCGTGGTTTTCTCTCAATTTGGGTTTCCACGTAAAACATTGGTGTACTGTGTATGTGTGATTGTTTATTTTTTACTGCTCATTATTGGATAATAATTCTACATTGATATAACATTTGAAGAAAAATGATTATAATTACGTTATTATTGATTCACCCCCCTCTTAGTAATCCAACAGTCTTGACGAGATATATTGGAATTGGAAGCGTGGCTGGCACTAGATGAGATCTTCAATGAGGAGACTGAAGAGGTTTAACATGATGAACAAGAATTCCATGGCCACACCTATGACAACACATCTGAGGAAGTTGTGTGACGGGATAGACATTTGCTTTGCAGAGATCACCTTGTGCCAGTATATGGTGGAGCCATGACTGTATTATTGGCATGCAAATACCTATGTTGTGGTACAGAGAGATATGATTGATCTCTGATGATGAAGTATGGTTATTGGGATATACAGTTTTTGGATTGGGAGTGCAGAAGACAGATCTAGCACATGGGGTGCTACTTCAACTTGGGATCGAGCAGGTTTTCCAGACAAGCAGGGAAGAAGATATTTGTAGCACTCGGTCATATATCATAGCCAATGATGCGAGATATGAAGCAGGGTGGCTTTTCGAAGGATCTTGCAGGACTTCATCAGAGACATGGTGCAGGAAGTAACAGTGAGGCTCCATCAAATATCCACATATGAGCAGATAGTTGACATTTGCACTAAGCCTTTGTCTGGGACAAGCTTAGAAGGAATGCAAATGTTTCCCTAAGGGAGTTTTGATGATTGCAGCATCGTGTCGATATTCCAAGATTGATCAAACGGACTTGATCATGTGGGAATAGGCCCAGATGTAATCTTTGACGGACTGAAGATTTGAGTTGATGCTAGAACTCCTATGTGTGAATTGCATCGAGCCTTGAAACTCTCACAAGTAGGGGAGTAGTTAACTTACCAGTAGGTGAGTAGCCCCGATAAGCATCGAGCCGACTCTATCTCCACAAGATCTAGCTTGCAGACCAGGGAAGATAGGAAACATCTACATCTGGAGTAGATGTGCCCCGACGTAGTCTTCGACGGACTGAAGACTCAAGGTGCTTGAGGCGCAATTCATTCACGAAGTGATCCTATGAGAGAATCACCATGAGGTGTGTGTGGCTCTAATGTGGTCATAATTCTTGTCATGAGTCAAGAACGACCCGAGGTGCTAGACACATGTGTCTGATAGCATCGAGCTAAATCCATTCACGGAGTGATCCTATGCGAGGATCAACTATGAGTTGAATGTGGCTCTGATGAGGTCATAATTCTTGTCATGGGACAAGAACAACCTGAATTGTTAGACACATGGTGGTGGAAATGGATCATCAATATAGCTAAATGAGGCTCATGGATATTGTAATATTGTCTATGACAGAAGAATACCAAGAACAAGTACAACGATATGTTTTGATGATTGCTACCAGATGGTGTTGATAGTAATGATTATACTTATGATGATGCTACCTATAGAATAGTCTACAAGACTATGTGGGTCTTTCCCATGCCATGTGAATATGGATGGATGTGTTTGAGAGCATTAATACCTCCCCAGCAAAGAGGGAGTGTTGATATTATCGTAGTTGTGGGAGGTATTAACCTCCATATGTAACATTTAACTAGAATAGAATATTCCAGAAGCAAGAGAAACCCTAAACAGATGTGTGAAAACGCTAGAAGACATGTCGGCTCAACAGAATATATAATATTAATGTATTATCCTCCAGTAATACAAGTCGGCCTTAGAGGAAAAATATAAACAAAAAATATAATTACCAGAAAGTCAGGTCGACCCAACCAGAAAAGTCACTGGACAGATTAATATAAATAGAGGACGTCTTGGCTCATTTGTTCACTCACTCTCACTCAGGAAATCGGAAACAGTGTGCAAGTTTGGAAGAGGAGCAACAACAACTACAATTGTACAGTTTTCTCTTGTTTAGTCTTTCTAGTACTTTCTCTTGTGCGCTACCCTCGGAAAAGGTGTGCTCTCTTGGTTATCTATCGGTTATGGTGTGGCTTCCTAGAATCATTCTTTCTGTCAAAGGTTAAGGTGCTCGGGGTGGCTTTGTGCCTATGGTTGGGTGACAATGGTGTAGCATTGTCTATGGTTAAACGAGCACATCAACATTATTCTAATAGATATGAGTATTGTGTCACATTTATCGATGACATTTCCAGGAAGACCTGGATTTTCTTCATGAAGACCGAAGGACAGGTCTTCAAGCGGTTCCAAGAGTTCAAAGCTCTTGTGGAGAACCAAACAGGTAAGAAAATCAAGGTGTTGAGGTCGAACAATGGGGGTGAGTATACCTCCAATGACTTCAATGGGTTTTGTGTAAAATAAGGCATTAAAAGAGAGTTGACAATTGCTTAGAACCCGCAGCACAATGGGGTTGTAGAAAGGAAGAACGGATCCATAGTTTGGGGTTGTGAGAGCCATGCTACATGATTAGGGGATACCATTCTTTCTTTGGGTTGAAGCATGCAACACTGCAGTTTATCTGTAGAACAGGATTCCACACAGAGCATTGGGGAACGAGACTCATGAGGAAGCTTTCTCTGGGAAGAAACCTGAGGTTAGACACTTTAGGATCTTTGGGTGTCTGACTTATTAACATGTCCCTTCAAAGAAGAGGACAAAGATAGAACCCACAGCAGAAAAGGGTATTTTTGTTGGATATAGAGAGACCTCAAAGGTTTTTTTCATATACATTCCCTCCTTGAGGAAGGCAGTTGTGAGGCAGGATGTGAGATTTGAGGAGGACAAGAGGTCACAAGGTTTTGAGCAGCGAGAGTAGCAGGCTCTCAACTTCAAGTGAGTTCACCACAGGGTCCAATATCATAGAGTTCGGGATCACCAGTTTCAGGGGTGACAAGTTCCCAGTTGACTGGGTCACAGGTTACAGGCCCCCAGGTTTCAGCGTCCCAAATTATTGGCTTACAGATGACCACGAGTACATCTTCTTCAGGCACACAGTCTTTAGGTGATAGGGATGAAGAGGAGGAGTCCCTTCCACGGGAGATAACTTCAGGGAAGAGGAAGCCAAAATGGCTTCAGGAGACCTTGAAGGAAGCTCAGGAATATGTGGGGAATCCCAAGAAGGCTATCAGGGAGAGCAAGGTGCCAGAGAGGTTTTGTAGCTATTTGGCTATGGTAAGCAACATCAGTGAGTCTGAGCCTTCCACTTTTGAGGAGGAAGCAAATCAACAGGTCTTGAAGGATGCCATGGTGGAATAGTACAATTGCATCATGAAGAATGATGTGTGGGAGGTTGTTCTGATACCTGAGGGGAAGTCAATTGTGACTTCTAGATGGCTATATAAAATCAAGAATGTTGCAGGTGGCAGCATTGAGAAGTACAAGGCTCGGTTTGTGGCTAGAGAGTTTTCACAAGTAGAGGGATTTGATTATGATGAGACCTTTGCACCAGTCATTGGATATACTTCGATCAGGACCATGATTTCCATTGCAGAAGAGATGGGTTGGACGATCCAATAGATGAATGTGAAAATTGCATTTCTGAATGGAATCATATAGGAGGAGGTGTACATTGAGCATCCACGGGGCTTTGAGGTGTATGAGAGAGAGTCTCACGTGTGCATATTGAAAAAGGTGTTATATGGTCTGAAGCAAGCTCCCAGAGCTTGGTATTCGAGGATTGATACCTACTTGCAACAGATGGGTTTTGAGAAGAGTGAAGTGGATCCCAACCTTTACTACATTGTGGTTGGTGAGGATCCTCTTATTCTTGTGCTAAATGTTGATGATCTTTTCATTACAGGGTCATAGAGACTCATAGCTGGTTGCAAGCTAAGTCTTGCTTCAGAGTTTGAGATGAAAGATATTGGACTAATGCATTATTTCTTGGAATTAGAGGTGTGGCGAGAACCATGACACATTTTTCTAGGGCAGGGAAAGTATGTAATTGACATTCTGAAGAGATTTCAAATGGAGGATTGTAGGCTTATGTCAACACCCATGATTACCAACTAGAAGAAGCTCAATGCTTCTGAGTCCGAGTTGGTTGATCCCACGATATATCGTCTGTTGATATATCGTCAACACCAAGCCAAATATTTGTTTTGTTGTCAACAATCTCAGTCAGTTTATGGTGGAGCCTAGGAGAGTGCATTGGGTGACAGCAAAACATATGCTCAGGTTTCTACAGGGCACAGTGAATTATGGTTTGGACTATTTGAGGGGATGGAGTCAGTTTGATAGGCTACACAAACTCAAATTGGGCAGGATGTGTTGTTGACAGGAAAAGTACTTCACGGTGTTGTTTCGTATTGGGTACGGCAATTGTGTCGTGGTTCAATCGGAAGAAAAATTCAGTGGCACTGAGTTATGTTGAGGCAGAGTACATGGGAGCCAGTCAGGCCAGTTGTGAGGCCATATGGCTTCGTAAGTTGTTGGTTGGTTTATTTGGTCTTCAGTTGAGGCCTACTGTGATTTACTATGATAATCAGAGTTGCATAAAACTCTCGGAGAATCTGGTTCTTCATGATAGGTCGAAACACACTGAGATCATATATCACGTTATTCGAGATTATGTTCAAAGAGGGGCAGTTGAGCTTCAGTACATATCCATTGATGAGCAGGTAGCAGACATTTTCATGAAGTCTTTGGGGAGAGGCAAGTTTGTCTACTTCAGAGAAAAGTTGGGAGTGGTGAGTAACACCTTTCTCGATAACAATGAGTGTTAAAAAGTTGTACCTCGGACAAGTGTTCTCCTTATAGGCTTGGTGTCTAGCATAAGGGGAAATGTTCAAAAGTGACCCAAAGACATTAACTTTAAGAGATATAAAGTTAAAGTGACTTTTTGGAGCATATTAAATGAAAATGTGACTTAAGTGAATTAAGTTGTGATAAAGTGACTTTTAATCACAATCATAGATCTAGATGGCCTATGATTTAATCTTAGCCATTAGATCTTAGGTTTAAGTCATTGTCATTTAGATGAACAAAAAGGGAGTTGAAGGGGCAAGAGGCACCATGATTCTTCATGAGCATTGAAGAGAGAAAAAGAGAGAGCGAGAGAGAGCTAAGGAGAAGAGAGAGATATTGTAGCAAAGGGGGCACACCTTTCAAGGCAAGGAAGAGAACAACAATACAAAATTCTTGGCACAGAATTCGAGAAGCAGTTGGGCACATTTTTGAAGGAGGTTCTAAGCACGATTATTGAGATAAGTTTATATTAATGTTGTTGGAATATTTTGTTGAAAAAGAACATTTTCTCTGAGCTCAAGAAATAACAAAATCTCCCTCTCTCACTAGTTTTCCCCCTGTGGGTTTTTCCAAAGGTTATTTGCCCAAAAATCTTAGTTATATTTTTTGGGTGTGAGCATTTATTTTTGTTCTATATTGTTGTAAAAGACTCCTTGTGTTTCCTATTATAAATTTATATTTATGTTATTTACATTTTCAGTAGAGAACAAAATGTGGGTTAGGCATTAAACAGTGAAAAATTATTGAGACTTGAAACCGAGTTGGGGTTTGAGAAATTTTTACATCATCTTCTCAATTCTTGGGCTACCAACGACCTCAAATTCTATACCACAATGGTTCTATATAACATCTTATTGGCTCAACCTATTTACCATCTCATCAACCTTTTGGTTTCTTGCACCAAACCCCTTATCTTCTCATGTGTGCACAATTATGTGTTTTCCCATACTCACACTTTTTTGCACCAACTGCTTTTGCACAGGAGCATTCCCTTTGTCCCTCCATTTTTGTCGCACATTCTATGCACTAACCTCATCAATGACTCTTTGCATCGAAGTCCCTCTGCAAAAATAATTTTTCACATCAACCCACATCATCACTCACTTGATCCATACTACATTCCCTTGATAAAGTATGTGATACTTTGATACTCCTAATCTAAAATGCATGTGGTATCAATGTTTTTCCTCCACTTCACCAAACACTGGAACGATACGATGGCTCTTCAAGGGAGTTCCTAGTAACAAACCCATCCCCAAGGAAAACCACTTACTAGGGCACAATGTCAACCACCAAGGTGAAGCAGGGCAAAAGGCATAATGTCCAAGCATATATCATGAAATCTAAAGCAGTCTAAGATACAACATACTCAAATGCCTCAAATATTGAAATGATACTCATCATAATACTCGACTTGTACCTCATGGAGCAACCAGTGCCTTCCGAAAGCCAGTTGGTGTGGTGGATGCCATCTGGAAATCTACGACCTATGTGGTGGTGAGAAGGGTCTCCATCTGTGAAAAAGGATAATGCTAGTCATGTGGTCTCTTGGCACTCCATATCTGCAAATTGAGGACCTTGAGACATAATCTCCTTAGTTATCCACAAAATGAGGATAAAATCTCGCTCCTACTTGGGGACATGTGCTCGTCGTAGAGTGCATGAGAACCCCAACATCTCTTGGCAGACTTGTGCCTGTCAAAACTCAGAAAAAGGGATCAGAGCATCTAGCGTGGTGCTATCACCCTTTATCCATATACATATAAAATCCAAAATGAAAAGCTAATTTAGAAAAGAAAAATTGACATTTTTTCAAAATTTTCTAAACTAAGCATGAAATCAATATGCAAGTAGAGCAAAATGAAAATGAAATGCATTTAAACTAGTATGAGCAATCAAAATGTAGATGCGAGGAAAGAAAAATGACTTACCTACTTACCTAGGGACTTGGGGCCCTAAAAATCAGGTGATGGGTGATGTCAGGTGAAGTCATACAACGAGTGCAACTAGTCGATCATCTCATCAAAGTATCTCCCCATGTGCTTAATCATGTAATACAACAAAGATAAGTCGAGCACATAATAATCATGAGTATAAATACACATAATCTATTATGAAATAAAACTCATGGAGATGGGTGGGAGGGAGGAGATCCTGTTGGAAAGAGAAACCATCAATCTGATCATCCCGCCTGAAAGTGTAGCCACAAGCCTGATCAATCCATCTCTGAAGAAGGCTACCGTATGTAGGTGACGGCTTGTCTTCATCTTCACTTAGCAAATCATTGCTCCCAGAAGGATGAGAAAAGACAAGAGATCCCAAGAAAACCCTATGATTTCCCAAACAAGGGAAAATGGGGTAAGGAACAACCTCATGTCTAGAGAAAAACTCCTTCGTTGGACTTAAGAAACGTCTCTTCTTTGTCTGCAAATCCCTACCCAAAGTCTCATCATGAAAGTAATTATGTTTGGTAGTGCGGACCTCAAACTGCTTTGGACCGGCCACGACCTAGTGTTCAAAATTTGAGCATGATGGTTGAAAGTCCTCATAGAACGAATTTGCATCCTCAAAAGGGTATGTATCAAGAGATGACTGAAGATTATCTTGAGTATGCTGCAACAAGTCATCCTCGAAGGGGCAGAACAAATATGTAATTATATCATCGCTAGGTTGCCAAACATCTGAATCATACATGTATGAAGACCATTCCTCTGATGATGACAACTCAACACCTTCTGTCAGAGGGCTACCTTCAATGTCGTAAATAGGATCTCCATCAATGATTAAGTAGCCCACATCCCATCTACATCTCCCAACCTGTTTGAAATCATCAATGTGGTCATCAAATGTATATGAGGGTTGTTCCACGAATTCATCTGCATGACAAGAGTTGATTACTTCTTCACAAGACTGGAGGAATTCATTCTCTTCAAAAGGGAAATCAGATATCAACATCTCGTTCAAGCCTTCTGCAAGAGAAACTTAATCGAGATCCTTTTGGCGGTTTTTTTCATCTCCACAGTGATGGAAAAAAAGCATCATCAAAGTTTTCAAAAGGATTATAACTCATCATGTTCTCTTCTTGATGTGCAGGGGAAGCAAAAGTTTGGATGTCCTCATCAAAGGGAAGGGCGGATACTTTGTTTTCATATGCATGAGGAGAACAAGGTTGAATGATATCATCTTCGTCAAGCGGGGGCACAGATACCAATGTCTCTTCATCTAGGTGTTCTATTTCATCAGGGTCTTCATCATTGAAATCTTCCTGAAAACTTTCTTCATGAATATGTTCTTCGGCTAAGTCTTCGTCATCTTCAATAGGATCAAAGAACTCACCATCTTTATCTTGGTCTGAAATGAGTTTGTAGAGTTCCTCGACCATGGAGAGTGGTTCATCATCACTTGGGAAGCTTTCTTGATATCCATATTTCTCGGTCAAAGCATCATATAATGAATCTATTCCAAAATATGCAATGGTCACTTCTCAGGCTAAGTTTTGGGTAGGCCTTTTCTCATAATCGTTGATGATGGCATCAAGCTCTTCTTCTCTTTGCTGACAAAACTTAACCAGAAAGTTCTTATCAGGGAAAACTCTCATTAGTTGTTCATAAAACTCAAAATCTTCATCTATGTTTTGCTTGAGACACTCAAAATTTTCCTCATTGGTGTTGTTAGCTTCTTGTTTTTCAATTTTCGTTTCAACAAATTCTAGAAACAACGTTCCTCTCAAGCATTCAATAGGATCAAGGTCAAAACCTTCTCTTGAAAAGGCATCTTCCAGGTCCTGAATTGTATCTTCAAAAATTTGAGCTTCTAGTCGCCAATGTTTAAGGAACTCTCTGATGAGGATTGTCAAAGAAGATATGCTTCTTGGCTAGTAAGAATGTATGATCCAATCCCTATGTTTATTTCCCAAGGACAGCAAGAATGCCCGCAAGCACACATCCTCATGTTGTGCACTCAAAAATGATATGGCTCTAACAAACTCAACAACATGTGCTACAGTTGACAATGGATTACCATCGAAGTTTGGGAGGAGATCAAATTGGTTATTCGGGCACTTCTTTGGATATCCATTAATAGCTTCGAGATCCAAAGCTGTGTATGCTTCATGAAAGCACCACAAGGCCATGCTTCCATCACTTAGGGTAAGACCTCAATGGAATCGCTAGATGAGCTCAAGGCTCATCAAAGGATGAAAGGGAAAAAGGGAAAAGTGGGTTCTGAGAAAGTGGAGTTGTCAGATGAGCTTCAAGAAGAGCTCATCAAGAAAGGTGGAAAGGGAATGTCCCTTGAGTGGAGTTGTCAGGAAAGCTAGGGGAAAAAGACTTTGGGATAACTTGTCAAAGTGTCGTTAGGGTTCTGAAGAGGATTCAAAATCCTCTCGGGCAATGATGCCAAAATGTTATCGCACAAGTTGTAGGTTGGGCAAAGCTCGACCCAACCACCAAGTGGCGACAACTGAGGGACAATATACCCAATGTCACCTCGATATAGGTCTCGCGCTTCAAGGGTGACTAGGTCACTCTAGGGAGGCGATCCTGGTGACCCTAGGGGGAATGGAGGGGGAAAACAAAAATGGAAAGAGTGAAACCCCTAGAGGTCAATATTCTACATGGAAATGGAAGGTTGATAAGGTTGTTTTGAGGTTGCCAAAGCCTTGGATGAATTGCTGAGAAGTTGGTACCTTCCCGAGACACAAGGAAAACAATGCATGTAGTGTAATATGTTAGTTGGGAAAGCAAGTTAAGCTTGTTGTCCCTAATTGCAGCAAAGATAAATTATATATATCAGCTCAATAAAGATAGTAAAGGATGCAATATAAAGTTCTAATCATTTGATAAAATAGACAAGAGATAAGTTAGTGAAAGCTAGCTCAACTCACCAATGATTAACCAATAACTTTAGCACAAAAAGCAAGAATGAAACAAAAGGTTGTTGCAGCGATATTATCAGCCTTATGGTTGTAGCAAACCAAGCATAACAGCAGAAAATTCAGCCAAAAGAAACCAACTCTAACTAGCCCAATAGGTGTGCTAGGCCTAGTAGAGGGTTAGGGTAAAGTTAGGGCTAAATCCTAGGGTTAGTTTAGGAGTTATTAAGCATTAGAAAGTTAGTTTTCTGCAGCCCTAATGGTTGTAGGTTAGTTTTGTAACAGCAGCAAGAAGTTTTGGATGAAAGGGAACGACTCAATGAGGCAAGGGAGCCAAAGGCTCAAGGAACACTTTCCCAGAGAGAGAACTTTAAAACTTGAAATTTGTATGTTTACCAAGGCAACGATTTATTTCTCCAATGCAACGAGTAAATGACTAATGCCTTTAAAAAAAGGGTTAATGGAGTCAAGCAAAGAAAGAGCTAAAGGTACTGCCTCCTTGGGGGTGTAAACCCTCTTACTCCCCAAGGCAAGTATCTCTAGCTAGGGTTTGAGCTAAGAGGGTGTATGCCCTTATACTTCTCTTAGCAAACCCTTGTTAAACCAATAACATGTAAGCATAAAATGATGGAGACTATGGTGGGGGTGTATGCCCTTGTACTTCCCACCTAGTTTTAGTAAATTAACCTTGACTTGAATAATAAATCATAGCACAATGTAAAAAGCTTACCAATTCAAGGAAAAAGCTAAGACAAACCACCATAAAAGCTAGAGAAAATCATTCCAAGGCTAGCACATCATTTCCATCAACCAATAATCCAAGAGATAGCCATAAACAAGAGCACAAGAGAGAGAATTAGCCAAAGAGAGTGAAAATTTCAGTGCAAGTACTTCTCACAAGAGGGAGAGTTATGTCAAAATGAGATCTTATGATATCTTATTTATACAAAATGTCACTAAGATAGTTTGTCCACATAATTAAGGGTAAACCATAAGACTAGGAGTCAACAACCCTAATATTTCCCCGTTTACAAAGTAATATTAAACAATTCACTTTAATTTCACTTTTTGCATAAAGAAAACCCTAGTTTATAAAGATGTCACCCCTTTAGGGGACGTTTTGGCGCTAGGAGAAAGTCGTTGGTGATGGAGTGTAGAAAAGCTTCCCAAAGCCACATGTCAAGCATCCAAGTGAATTCTTTCATGGTCAAAGCCTCAAAACCCTCAAAATGTCCTTGTGCCAATGCATGTCAACCTCACCACCAAACCCTAACCTCCCTAAGTGACGTCATGCCTCTAGAAGCGATGTTTTGTCTCTCCTAGGCAAAATGTTTGGCATGTGGGGGCTAGGTTATGTCATCTAAGTCATCTTCTAGGCCTCTGAGGTTTCATCTCTCTCATCCGACATGCAGGCCCTTGACATCCACCTATGGGCTTCAAACCCCATGGAAGCCCAAGCTAGGCTTGTTCTTCCGAAACTGTCCAACAACTAGGTCTTGCAAAGACAAATAAGCACACCCTCCAAGGATCTCATGTCATAATATCATGATAAGTAAATCCAATCAATAAATGAACCACCTAAGCATGAGCATCAAAGATTACTATGTCAAACAGTCAAGTGCTCAAAGACATTATGCGATTTGTCAAGCTTGAATATTGGAGGGTTGAAGAGGTGTCCTATTGGGTAGATCTTGCCCCAGGTCAAGGAGTGTTTCCAAGAGATCCCTCTCTAAGCCATGTAAGGTGGATGAAGCAGTTAAGGGCCAAGACTCAATGGGCATGGGGTTCATGACATGCAAAGGGTTGTAGTGTCTCATTCATGGATGCCTTTGTAGAGGGTGTGTGGTACCTTTGTTTTGCAATGCACTTTTTTCCAAGCCCATTATTTTTCCATTCATTGTTTCTTTCATAAATTTAAGGATAAGTTGAAGGCCACTGCCCTAATGTGGTGTCTAGATAATGGCAGTGTCACCCACAAATACCTAGCGAAAATGAGAAGGTTGGCTCGTGATGAGACCCCCTTTCTCTCAGCCATGCAACTGAGAGCCATTACCCTGGCTTGGTGACCAAATAATGGTAATTTCATACCACTAGATATTCATGGACATGATAAGCCAACTCATGATGAAACCTTATATCCCCCAACTAACCTTTTAAGCATTCATAATCATATTTCCTATGGGTCCCCCTTTTCTCAAAGATAAGTGTTTCATTGATTTCTTGGGTGATCCTTGAGCGAAGCATCTAGAAGGTTCATACATAGGCTTTTATCTTTTACCCAACATCAATCCCTATGGGCCTTCAGCCCCTTCTTCCCATAGAATGAGGGACAACCCCTTCTTGGATCAATACACCCTAAAATTCCAAGAGATAAGGAAATGGGGGGAAATAGTGATGGAAAGTGGTAAGTACGGTCGGAAATGATACAATGGCTCTTCAAGGGAGTTCCTAGTAGCAAACCCAACCCCAAGGAAAACCACTTACTAGGGCACAATGTCTACCACCAAGGTGAAGCAGGGCAAAAGGCATAATATCCAAGCATATATCATGAAATCTAAAGCAAACTAAGATACAACATACTCAAATGCCTCAAATATTGAAATGATACTCATCATAATACCTTGTACCTCATGGAGCAAGGACCAGTGCCTTCTGGAAGCCAGTTGGTCTGGTGGATGCCATCTGGAAATCTACGACCTTTGTGGTGGTGAGAAGGGTCTCCATCTGTGCAAAAGGATATTGCGAGTCATGTGGTCTCTCGGCACTCCATATCTGCAACCTAAGGGCCTCGAGATACAATCTCCTTAATTGTCCACAAAATGAGGATAACAATAGCAACTCTACATATTAATCTTAATAGAATACCATTTTCCACTCAATATGTCTGGCAAGTCATTCATTATTGGCAATGGGAACATGTACTTCATTGTAATCTTATTTGGCACTTTTGAGTCATTGCATATTCTGCACATACCATCCTTCTTCAGGCACTGCACATGGAATCATACTCTTTCTTATCAACCTTCTTAACAACTCTTCAACTTGTCGATTCAAATCTATCTGCCCATTGGTTTCATCCAGTGCACAACTCGATTCAACAACATAGCACATGGCACCAAGTATAGCTCATGTGCAATAATTGCAAACATATCTAACATCTTCCTTACCTCTGCAAGGATCTATTTCTCTCGTGTGATAGTCTCACCTCTAATGCACTCATACTTGTATCGCCTTTGAGACCATTGTGTAGCACTCCTTTGTCTCTTTCACTACAATCAGAAATTCCTAGACACAAGCAACACTTCTCTTGGGTCATCATCATTCATGGGCAGCAATTGGACTTTCTTTCCATCCTTCATTATGGTAATGCAGTGTTCATAACATCATGGCATTGCACAATGATCAAACTAGCACAATCTTCCCAATGAGCGGTGGCATGAATCTATAAGGATCACATTACACCAATGTTAAAAGATTCATTGCATTGGTCAATCACAATCATTTCATATCCTTGTTGAGGCCAAAATAATATATAAAGGGGATACTTTTCTAGTGCCAATCCTAGTTTCTCTACCATCTCAACTACCACCATATTCTTAGGGTTACTAAAATCAATTACAACACTTACCTCCAAATTTGAAGATATTTCTTCTCAAAGAAGTCTTATCTTCTTTTAGTTTTTGTTGCTATGTTGGCACAATCTTTCCTCTACACATCATTAAATTTTCATCTTTATTTTGTTGTTCCCATCATTGTAGCGTCTTCAGATATCTTTCATGGGGATAATTGATTTTTTGTCTCGTTACTTTTCATGCGACATCCCTTTCTGGTCAATCAAATTGTCTATGGCCTTCATCTCCACATGTGTAGAAACAATTTTTCCTTTTGTAGCCACCAAAAGATTGGCCTCTATCTCCAAATCCACCTCTGGTGTTGCCTTTACCTTTGCCTAATGCACTTCAACCCATTCACATGTCTCAATACCATCTAGTGCTCTTCCTCATTATCCCTTGCACAAATGGAAATCTTCTAGAATTCCTCAATGTACACATGCACACTTTGGTCTATTTGTCTCAAGTTTTACATCTACTGAAAAAGCATTTGTTTATAGTCAACTCCAAAATTTTCTCTCACAATTTTTGCACCATCTTACTCAAAGGCTTTATTCTTTCCTTAGCTCGATGAACTTGCTCATGTTGCACAAAATAACACCAAATAGCAACATGACCTTTTAACACAGTCACTGTGAACTTCACCTTATTAGAGTCTTTCAATTTTTCATACTCAAAGCACCTCTCCGTCTCATTGATCCAATATATCAATGCTTTAGCTTTCAAAATTCCATTATAATGCAAAGCATCCAACTTGGGTCCCATCTTGTTGTTGAAAAATGTAATCTATTGTACTGCAACATCTCCCTTTTGTTATACTTATTGTTCTTATTCATGCTCTAGTTTTAAACAATTGGCTTTAAGTTCTCCACTTCAATATCTTGTTTCTAATTCCTCAATTCCTTTTTTTAATTCTTGCAATTCTCGGTGCAATTGTTCTACCTCCTCTTTGTCCCACCATTGCAATCTTCAAAACTCTAGTTCCCCAAAATTCCACCTTTAGATTTCTTCTAAATCATTTTGATATAAAAGTTCAATCACCTAAATTCCTCCCAAGATAGTGGTATGCTCTAGTACCAAAAATTTTAACCAGTCCAATCTCAACTAATGCTTTGATAGTAACAATGACTTGGCACGGCAAGGAAAGTAGCTCACACTGGCCTTGTGTGCTCAATTGGGACCATACAGGATATTATAACAAGAGGAAATTAACAAAAATACAATCTCACACAAGATAGAATGTAAGATTCAAGAACAAGTTCAAAATGGTCTACTCATTAACACTATAATCCATATCATATTTACATATACATGGTCTAAAATTATCATGCTTACACAGTCCACTTAGCTTTTATTCTCAACCCTCACTTTCCTATATAAGTCACACACCCAACGTGTGCTTCTCCTCTACACATAATTTTCACTTTCAAACTCTCCTTCTTGGCACTAAGATCCTTATGTTCATAAATGTTCCTCCTTTGTACTCTTCTTCCTCTTGCATGTAATCACTCAAATGCCAATCTCCTCTTCTCATAATCTAGTCTTCTTTCTCTAGCTTGAAGACAATTCATGTTGCCTTCTCCTTGAGACCAACCTCTTATGTCTTGTAACCCACATGTACAAAACCAACCACCTGACAAGGACTAATCACTTTGACATTGACTCTTTATGAACCAACCAAATCATCTTCTCATTGCATCCTTTAATCCTTCATCCTCTTTGAAGAAATTTGAGGTTCCTAAGGCTGCCCAATAGGCCTATCATGTGCCCTCTTGTTGGGCACTAAGTTCAAGATACTTTCAAACTGTTTTCCTCATTGTTTTAGGACTGTTTTCTTGCTGTCCAAAACAGCCAACAAATCTGAACTTTACCCTCTTCAAAATCTGTCGTAAGCTTATGATTGCATGCTCTTTTGTTGTCTCTTTGTGAAGGGGTTATGTAGGATAGTTTTGTTGTCCAAATTAGCTCTTCACATACATCAAAACATACAATACTCCTCTAGAATCTTTAACAACTACAAAGCTGAAAGTACTAAGCAAACTATGACAAATGAACACAAGTGTTTTTTGTCAACATGACCCTGGAAAAACCCCCATGGGGAAAACCAGTAAGAGATATAGATATATTATGGAAATCTCAAGCAAATGCTACAAAGAGAAAATGAAACAATGGAACCTGATACAAAGTTTTAGCTTCTCTCAAGCTAAACAAATGGGTTCCTTGAACCTTGCGCCCTTTGCCTTGGTGTGCCCCTTGCCTTGGCCTTTGCGCCCTTCCCTTTGCTTGTGTCCTTGCCTTGAAGTGTGAGCCCTTGCAATGAATGAGTGCCTCAAATCCCTTATGCACCCTCCTCTATCCTTGGTGCGCCCCCAACTTTGGAGCACCCACTCTCTCAAGTTAGATGCGCACTAGTCTCTAGTGCGCCCCCTCTCTAGCTTGTATGCAAGCTCAAATGAAAACCATTCTCCTTAAAGCCTATGCACCCAATGCTTATCACAATGTGTGCCCTTGCTTTCTTGAAGTGCGCCCAACCTCAATCTTGAAGCCATTTCCATGCCTTGCGCTCTTAGCATCTCACTTAGTGCACCCTTGAACTCATGTGCCCTTCTTCTCCGCAAGAATGAGCCCAAGTTCTTCTCAAACCCTCACGTCCTCTCTTTTTCTTCACTCAACTCTCTCAAGTGACAATAAACCTTATTTTCCCTCCTTTGCCTCCTTTTAGCTTAATCTCAAGGCTAACTTAGAAAACCAAGGGCCCAGATTAGATCTAATCCTTTCTCCAAAATTAACGGATGAGATTAGATCTCATAAACTCGCTTAAATTTTCATAGTTCACTTTATGTTCATTAATTTCACTTAAGTTCATTAATTCACACTTATGTGAAATTAATGTCACTTTATGACTTAAGTGAATAAAGTCACTTTAGACTTAAGTGAATAAAGTCAAAGTGAAATTATAACATAAAGTACAAGCATGAGGGTAATACTCTCCCCCGTTGTGTTTAGAAACTCACAAACACAAGGGGACCACTTTCCTTGGTACCCAAATCTCAACACTCTCAACTCTTAGGCTTCGTACAACCTCAACCACTATACCACAAATGTTCAACTTCAACCTCTTCGCCACTTGATTAACCTTTTGGCAAACTACACCAAATCCTTTATCTTCACATGTGCACACAACTCTTTGTTTTCCCACATGCAAAGTTATCTACTTGTTGCATCCATGCACCAACATTCTCCTTGTCCCTCCATTCCTATCACATATTTGTGTGATCACCTCATTAGTTTCTCTTTGCATTGTTGCAAACTATCATACACCAAAGTGCCCTTGAATCAAACCCTAAAGGAAGAAACCTGAATTAGATGAGAAATAATATGATTATTTCAAAACCCTTGACAAAAGATGTAACAATTATAAAGAAAACGACAACTTGGAAAAATATATAGTGAGGTACATAAGTTGATTACTCCCTCTATCAAGGTGAATTTATTCATGCTTGTTCGATGGAGCACAAACACAAGTTCCAGAATATAGAAATGAGGAGCAACAATGTTACACACCTTCACTCACTCGTGACACATCTGCCCCACATTAAGCTGTAGAATGCGCCTCAGCACAAAAAGCCATTAGTAGTACTTCTATTATATCCATATTCATCTATACTGAAGCTAAATAAAATCAGCAAGTTTATGCCATAGCTCTAGTACAAGAATCAGCAGTATCCAAGTTTTTTTTGCTGACAACAGTTTCTTTAAACTCAACAGTAAACAGTGCCCCACAAAAAAAATTATTACTCTTTTTCTTTCTTTTCACAATATAGAGATTGTGTTGAAACTGCTAGAAATTTGTAAGCGCTGCTAACTATCCGAAAACCACCAAAGCACTCCCCAAATGAATGCCATGTAGGTGCCTAAGAAAAATACTACAAATCATACTCCTCACCATTAGTAAAGGCCTCATTCTAATTCAACCCTCCATATAGTTATTGCAGTTTATGTTCATTATACAATCCAGCTAGTTTATGCTATGATTATATTATGTAATTATCTTCAATCTTCTATGTAGAGCAACAATCAATGGTATCAAGTACAAATCCTATAATTACTATATAGTTCTAGTGCAAAATTGTTTTCAACCTTCTATTTACTAATAATAATCGGTACTCTTCAGTTAAATGATAGCTAGTTTATGCTATAATTCTGTTATGTAGTTATCTTCAACCGTCTATGTAGAGCAACAATCAATTGTATCAAATACAAATCCTATAATTACTATATAGTTCTTGTATAAAATTGTTTCGACCTTCTATTTGGTACATCAATAATGGGTACTCTTCAATTAAATGATAGCTCACAATTTTGTAAAGGTTACCAATCATCCAGCCGTGGACAGCCTCTCCTGATGCCACTTGTTATGCCACCATCTAAAACACAATCTTTGTCATCATGCAATTTTGAAAATAAATTTGCTACAAATAATGTGATTTGCATACATCATAGCTGCTGGTTTTAAGTCCAAAAAAAGCTCCAAATGAAACTTCAAACATTGAAGCAACTATTTGGGAGTCAAACTATGTAACATGAAAACATCGCATGGAAAAACATACTAAACTGAACATGGCCTGTTCTCTGCTATTCAAATTCCGGGTAAGAGGAACACACCCTAAATTTGTCTGTTCAGTGTAACTAAGAGGTAGGCATTAGGAGCATGAAACATACATAACCATTCAGAAAATGTCGATACTAGCATAATGCACAGGCATTGAAAGGCCATGTCTGCCGGCTGGGCCGTTGTGTTTCAGTAAGCCTTTGAAAGGCCCTCACAATGTAGAAACAGTGTCACAGAATGCAACACACTGATTTCAGTTATTCTGTCTTTCAAGAAAATGCCTTGCGAAAGTTCATTATTTCACAATTTTGAATTTTCTGATAGAATAAATATTCAACAGCCTGATTCAAACAAGATGTTATCTCTCAACAATAAATATCCCATTTATGCACTTGTGCGGGATTAGATTTCAAAGATTAAATATTCTATGTCTGCATTCATATGGGTGTTAGCATCTGCCAGAGGTACATCAACAAGAATAATAACCCCGATAACTTATACTCTTGGAGTATACTTTGTTAGAAGTTGCAACAGTATAATCAACTGCTATAAATCTCTGACTTTAAAAGCTCTTTTTCACCTGCGCTTATATAGACATGCCTTAAGTTTTGGCCAATCAATATGCTTCACTTCAAGAGTTCTTTCCTTCTGTAATATCCACCGAAAAAAATGAGAACTCTCCGGAAAAATATGCAAAAAGTAGGTCAGTTTAGAAACATACAATATATCTCTTCACAAAATCTAATTTTCAGCTGGCAGATTTCATATTTCAGTCAGATGCTTCACATTTTAGGTTTAAACTTCAAAACTTGATATTTTCTTCAATTGGTAATCAAACTGATCTACCATATTGACCAAAAGACCTCAGGGACATTACAAATTTTTTATGTTGTGTTATATCCCAGGTGGAGGGTTGAAAGTAGTGAAGGGTTGGGATAACCAGCCCTTTCTTAGTTCAGACAGGTAAGACCAGGAACAACCCAGCAAGGCAATTTTGTTAGGTTTCGCTTCAATATTCAAAACTGACATCTATTAGTATACGTGTAGAAAATGCTGTCTTCATTATAAATATATTTTCACAGGATGGTACAAGAAGATAATCTAATATCTCCTTGAAGCAGTCAAACAGTAAATTACAAAAACAAAATCTTTGTACCAGAAAACTGTAATAAAAAATAAATCTCATGCAATCTCCACAATATTTGTGATGAAATTTGCCACTAACGACAATCCTTATTCTTGTATTATCTGATCAATAAATTCATACTGTAATGCAATCTCAACAATATGTGTGATGTAATTAGTCACTACTGACAATCCTTATTCTTGTATCATCCAATCATTAAAATTATCTTCGATGAATTAAAATTGAAGATACAGATGCCAAGTATGTTTTCAATATTATGGCACGAACTTAGCATGCACAAGCCCTAATTCGAATTCAATCAGATTTTACTACCCCTGGAAAACTTTACCCCCAAAAAACAAAAGCTCTAGCATCAATCTTAATCCGGACAAATAACAGGACACAACCAAACAAAACACCATTCACGACATAATGGACAAGGAAAGAAACCAACTGAAAAATAGCTAAAAGGCAGGCAACATACCTCCTTTTGAAAATAAAACAGCAGAAACATTTTATTTGAAAAATCCTGTAGCAGAATGAAATACTGTTAAACCAATAAACCTTGTAAACAAAATATGAGAGGAAAAGTGCACAACAAACTATAAAAATATAACATTCCTGATAGTTCAACAATATAACCTTAGATACAATACTGAACCCAAGAGACCGGAGAGCCTTTATGAATTTATTTGGATCTGCACCACCATTGCCTGGATCAAACCTACTCTTCACCTCTGCTACCAGAAGCCAGCCTCTGCCATAAGAGGATAATGGTAAGTCATGATTCTCTATACCAAGTAGCATCTATAACAATAAGTTCTAAACCAACACCAAATTGTTTCAATACACTATGGATTCCATTAGATTCTGTAAAACATAAATTTGGTACTGCAAAAAGAAACCCTCCACTATTCTGAGCCCTTGATCCAAGTTCTAATAAAAATAGAAGAGCAGAAAGCTGAACAGTCATCAGAATTAGTCCCACAAATAATCGTCCTTAATAATGTTAGTAAAATTCATGTTATCTCCCAAGTCCTAAGGTCGCGTTGAGTCCAAATATTAATTATGTATGCCTCTGGTGTTCAAAAGCAGTTCATATCTGTTGTAAATTGAGTCAATTCTACAGGAAAATCATTACGAAATGAGGTTAATTTTGTAGGGGTGTAGAGTGAATTAGCACAGACACAAATGAGAATTGGCACAAGCACAAAAGCAGCTTGAGCACAGATGATCGTTCAAAACACTGAAATGTCTAGCACAGAAACATTCTGGCACGGGATTGTTTTGGCGTACAAGTTGAGTTGAAGTGGCAGAGATTGATGACATAGTGCAGACTGCCTAAATGGATTTGACCATTGGCAGAAGATTGACTTGGTCAAATTTGACCCTTGACCCCATCAACTTTGATCATCAGAGAGTTGGGCATTGACCTAATTTTATGGAGAGTGCATGGAGGGTGTGGTCAACTTTGATCCTTGGACATAGTCCAGTTCGATCACCCATCTAGATCTATATATATGAAATTGCCTCTCATTTGAGGCAAATGAATTTGAGAGCATGAGAGTTTGAATAATGTATTGTGAGCCAAACTGTTGTATACAAATAGTGAGCCTTAGGCTGTAAGGTTGAATGTGAGTTGTTGGAACTGTAAACTTGAGTGTGTGCCAGAGAGCCACACAACAGTTCTTGAGAAGCTATTTGCGGAAACTGTATTGTATTGTACTTTGTTTTACACTTGCAGTTTTTTGGTTAACAAAGAGTTATCTAGTCTACAATGTTGGTCTAAAAATTTATAATGTGTGAATGCTTTACTGGTTATCTTTCTGATCTTATTGCTTAAGTTTCAGTAGTTATCTGCCTAAGTGTGAAACAATTTAGTTGATTAATGTGGAAATGTTAAGCACAGTCCTGTTCTAAGCAGTGTTTTAAAAACTGGCCAAACCAGAACTGGAACTGAACGGTTTGGCTGATTTGACCCTAATTTCAGACTGACCAGCCCTTGAACTGGTTCAGTGACCAGTTCCGTAACCAACTGACCAATTCAGTACAGAACTGGTAAGACAGGCCGGTTCAACAAGTTCTGTTATGAATCAGCCTGGGCCCACCTGTGGCTAAAACAGAAAAAGAAAACATCAGAAGAACCTTAAAACCCCCAAAACCCTAAAACAATCTTATATAAGCAAACTCTGCATATTTTGTGTCTTGGTTTGGAATTAGATTGGCGTACATGAATATGTATTTTTCTTTGAAAACTTCTCATATTTTATGTATTTTTAGTAAAATTGTTCAAAAACCATTTTGCCAGACAGTTCAAACTGGTTTCCTGTTCCAAGTCCAGTTCCAGTTTTTAAAACAATGGTTATAAGTATTTGGCCTCATCTGCAAAACATGAGCTTAAATCTGCTGCAGGTTGATCTGCAAAAGAAGTGTTTTGTTTGCAGAAGGGTCCTCAACCTTACCTAGGGTGGTATCAAAGAGTGTAGATATGATTGGTGGGGTCTAAGAGCATTGTTAGTCCTTTGGCCAAGAAATCTGTGTATTGAGGACAACTCCAAAGTGTGTGGACTTTCCGACAATAACCCCCTCACCCTAAGAATTAAATAGGATAGTTAGATAAAATATTAAAATATTCTTTTTGGAGGCCTATAAATAGGCACCTTAACTCCCATGATTAGCAGGTTGAGGATTTTAGGGGATCACCTGTTATAACTAAGATGCTTTTTTGGTTTAATAGAATGTTATTTTGTTCTTGTGCTGCCTGTTCCCCCTAGGGGTAACTAGAGGAGATCATTCTCCATGATCATCCACATTGCAGACAGTGATCCCGGAGTTGTTGATCAGCATTCTCCAGACAGCAGCCCCTCAGATGCCTCCGCCCTCATCATTGCTTAGCTCATTCACTTGATCAGCATGGTTTATCCGATGATGGTGGTCCAGCACACATGAGGTACATTAGTCATTGTTTCATATAAAGTGTTACATTTAATGCATTAGGCATTTAGGTGAGGATCATGGGTTGAAGTCAGATAATGGATCATGATGCTTGGAAGTGATGTTTTTTGCCTTGTTTCACCTTGGTGGCCATCACATGCGTCCTAGTCCATTGTTGTCACTCTCAGGGAACAGGGGTACTACTGGGAGACCTTGATAGGGGTAACATACCACTCCCTTCAATATTTAACACATTCCATCTATTTTCCTTCCGTTGTCCTATATTTTGGAAATGATTGTTATATGTACACCAAAAAGGTTCGTGCCTTCATCCTCCTATGAGAAGAAGGGGCTAGAACGCCCGAGGTTGATGCAGCTAGTAAGAAAGAATGTTAGGAGCATGTTATAAATTCAAAATGCAAAAGAAAAATGGGATGACAAATGACAAATCAAAATCCCAAAGTCAGCTTGAGCTCTAACCCCTCGCTATGAGACGATCGGCCCAAGTCCTAATGTACAGAATGCATATCAAATTAAAAGGACTTAAAGAATCCTAGTAAAAAAATAATAAATGCATAAACCTAAAAAATGGTTTTGCAAAGCAATAAATGAATAATCAAAAGGCAAGAATAGGGGTTTGAAATACAAACACTGTCGAGGAAAGGGTAACTCAAGCACCAAGCACTCCCTCTACAAAGGTGCTCATGGAGATGAACCCACACGTGGCCTTGCATGTCAATGACACCATGACCACGAAATAAACCCCACACTATCTCATTCACTTATACTTACACTTTGACGGGTTTCTCAAGAACTACTCCTCTACTTGGGTACTGGCACACCTAATAGGGTCTTGTGATGGTCCTCCCATACCTAAACTTGGAAAATTGAACAAAGTCTTAAGCTATTGTGAAGTTTGAAGAAGATACCTAATGTGAATTGCTTATGTGCCTTTTGTATTAAGTTGTGGCTTATTTTGTATGATTCTAATGACTCTTGTATCCATGATGGTTGGTTTTACTTGACTTCTCTGAGCCTTGCTTGATGATGATGCACCCTTGGATATGGTCCTTTGGAGGACATTTCATGATGACGTCATGTATTGTATGGAGGACAATACACTTTTGATGATGAGCGTTGGGTCAAGTGATGACTTGGCCTACCCTTGGACACCTTCCAACACCTCCTGGACGTTGGACTGATGAGTTGGGACGTTGCAGATATAGCCAGATGTGTCATCCAGAGACAAGAAGCCCCACAACTTAGACATTGCACCCTCCAAAAACATTAGGGTTCAATTGGATGCCATGGCACTTGATGAGGATTGCATACCCCTTTAGAGGGATGATGGAGCCTTCCTCATTCATGATGTTGCAACTCTAACCTAGGACGTTGGAGATCTAGAGGATGACATAATACTTAGAGTGACATGACTTTGCATTGGACAGACCTAGCAAACGGGTGATGAGATGGCACCATATTGATGAGGGGGCATGACCTTTCATGATGCTTTGCATCTTTTGGGGATGGATGTGACCTTTGAGGCCTTTACACCCCTTGAGGAGATGACGTCACCTATATTTTGTCCTCTACACTCACACGTGTGGACTTTTGAGAGGACATTTTTTATGTATTAACATTATATCTTTATTTTGAGGCTATTTTGGGGGTCGGCTTGAGATTTATCATGTGTTAGGGGTTTTTAGAGAGATGAGGTGCTAGGCTTGTTCCATATTTATAGAGGATGGTTTCCTCATTTGTAAATCATAACTCATCTTGTGGAGAATCACTTCTAGCACTTGTTACTTTCTTATTCATCATGCACTTTCTTGGAGATGATCTAGTGGATGCATTGCAAGTTTAATGTGGATGCTTTCATGTTTAGGGTTTCTTTCATGCTCAACGATTTGACTAGTAACTATTCTTTTCAAGTCTTTGGTGGTTTATTCTTGATGTATTAAGTAAATGCTTTATCAAATCAAAGTGGTGATAATTTGCATGTTATCTTGTTTTTCTTGGACAAATTGTCTTAAAACCCTATGAAGGTTTGTAGTGGACTACCTTCCCTTGTTATCATATATTTCAAGCATAGTTTTTAAACTCAGTCTTGGACATCGACTCGGTCACCTATCAACTCGGACTCGGATTCACCTGGACTGATCTGATTTCAATGACCCGGTTCACTAAAAAATACATTAAATAATTAAATTTTAATGAAAAAAATTATTTTAAATCTTTCAAACCATGATTCCAAACCATTAGAGACAAAATATGCAAAGTTTGCTCATCTATATACCATGTAAGGGTGTATATATCAAAATGGCACTAAGTGCAATACATATCAGCAACAAAATACATAATCAATGAGGCTCTAAATGGCCTCTAGAGTTCATAAAACATGCTACAACTACAAGCTATCGGTGTACTACATGTTCATATTAT
>ML778970.1:514137-542720 GCA_009831015.1 Picea engelmannii
TAGATCTAGATGGCCTATGATTTAATCTTAGCCATTAGATCTTAGGTTTAAGTCATTGTCATTTAGATGAACAAAAAGGGAGTTGAAGGGGCAAGAGGCACCATGATTCTTCATGAGCATTGAAGAGAGAAAAAGAGAGAGCGAGAGAGAGCTAAGGAGAAGAGAGAGATATTGTAGCAAAGGGGGCACACCTTTCAAGGCAAGGAAGAGAACAACAATACAAAATTCTTGGCACAGAATTCGAGAAGCAGTTGGGCACATTTTTGAAGGAGGTTCTAAGCACGATTATTGAGATAAGTTTATATTAATGTTGTTGGAATATTTTGTTGAAAAAGAACATTTTCTCTGAGCTCAAGAAATAACAAAATCTCCCTCTCTCACTAGTTTTCCCCCTGTGGGTTTTTCCAAAGGTTATTTGCCCAAAAATCTTAGTTATATTTTTTGGGTGTGAGCATTTATTTTTGTTCTATATTGTTGTAAAAGACTCCTTGTGTTTCCTATTATAAATTTATATTTATGTTATTTACATTTTCAGTAGAGAACAAAATGTGGGTTAGGCATTAAACAGTGAAAAATTATTGAGACTTGAAACCGAGTTGGGGTTTGAGAAATTTTTACATCATCTTCTCAATTCTTGGGCTACCAACGACCTCAAATTCTATACCACAATGGTTCTATATAACATCTTATTGGCTCAACCTATTTACCATCTCATCAACCTTTTGGTTTCTTGCACCAAACCCCTTATCTTCTCATGTGTGCACAATTATGTGTTTTCCCATACTCACACTTTTTTGCACCAACTGCTTTTGCACAGGAGCATTCCCTTTGTCCCTCCATTTTTGTCGCACATTCTATGCACTAACCTCATCAATGACTCTTTGCATCGAAGTCCCTCTGCAAAAATAATTTTTCACATCAACCCACATCATCACTCACTTGATCCATACTACATTCCCTTGATAAAGTATGTGATACTTTGATACTCCTAATCTAAAATGCATGTGGTATCAATGTTTTTCCTCCACTTCACCAAACACTGGAACGATACGATGGCTCTTCAAGGGAGTTCCTAGTAACAAACCCATCCCCAAGGAAAACCACTTACTAGGGCACAATGTCAACCACCAAGGTGAAGCAGGGCAAAAGGCATAATGTCCAAGCATATATCATGAAATCTAAAGCAGTCTAAGATACAACATACTCAAATGCCTCAAATATTGAAATGATACTCATCATAATACTCGACTTGTACCTCATGGAGCAACCAGTGCCTTCCGAAAGCCAGTTGGTGTGGTGGATGCCATCTGGAAATCTACGACCTATGTGGTGGTGAGAAGGGTCTCCATCTGTGAAAAAGGATAATGCTAGTCATGTGGTCTCTTGGCACTCCATATCTGCAAATTGAGGACCTTGAGACATAATCTCCTTAGTTATCCACAAAATGAGGATAAAATCTCGCTCCTACTTGGGGACATGTGCTCGTCGTAGAGTGCATGAGAACCCCAACATCTCTTGGCAGACTTGTGCCTGTCAAAACTCAGAAAAAGGGATCAGAGCATCTAGCGTGGTGCTATCACCCTTTATCCATATACATATAAAATCCAAAATGAAAAGCTAATTTAGAAAAGAAAAATTGACATTTTTTCAAAATTTTCTAAACTAAGCATGAAATCAATATGCAAGTAGAGCAAAATGAAAATGAAATGCATTTAAACTAGTATGAGCAATCAAAATGTAGATGCGAGGAAAGAAAAATGACTTACCTACTTACCTAGGGACTTGGGGCCCTAAAAATCAGGTGATGGGTGATGTCAGGTGAAGTCATACAACGAGTGCAACTAGTCGATCATCTCATCAAAGTATCTCCCCATGTGCTTAATCATGTAATACAACAAAGATAAGTCGAGCACATAATAATCATGAGTATAAATACACATAATCTATTATGAAATAAAACTCATGGAGATGGGTGGGAGGGAGGAGATCCTGTTGGAAAGAGAAACCATCAATCTGATCATCCCGCCTGAAAGTGTAGCCACAAGCCTGATCAATCCATCTCTGAAGAAGGCTACCGTATGTAGGTGACGGCTTGTCTTCATCTTCACTTAGCAAATCATTGCTCCCAGAAGGATGAGAAAAGACAAGAGATCCCAAGAAAACCCTATGATTTCCCAAACAAGGGAAAATGGGGTAAGGAACAACCTCATGTCTAGAGAAAAACTCCTTCGTTGGACTTAAGAAACGTCTCTTCTTTGTCTGCAAATCCCTACCCAAAGTCTCATCATGAAAGTAATTATGTTTGGTAGTGCGGACCTCAAACTGCTTTGGACCGGCCACGACCTAGTGTTCAAAATTTGAGCATGATGGTTGAAAGTCCTCATAGAACGAATTTGCATCCTCAAAAGGGTATGTATCAAGAGATGACTGAAGATTATCTTGAGTATGCTGCAACAAGTCATCCTCGAAGGGGCAGAACAAATATGTAATTATATCATCGCTAGGTTGCCAAACATCTGAATCATACATGTATGAAGACCATTCCTCTGATGATGACAACTCAACACCTTCTGTCAGAGGGCTACCTTCAATGTCGTAAATAGGATCTCCATCAATGATTAAGTAGCCCACATCCCATCTACATCTCCCAACCTGTTTGAAATCATCAATGTGGTCATCAAATGTATATGAGGGTTGTTCCACGAATTCATCTGCATGACAAGAGTTGATTACTTCTTCACAAGACTGGAGGAATTCATTCTCTTCAAAAGGGAAATCAGATATCAACATCTCGTTCAAGCCTTCTGCAAGAGAAACTTAATCGAGATCCTTTTGGCGGTTTTTTTCATCTCCACAGTGATGGAAAAAAAGCATCATCAAAGTTTTCAAAAGGATTATAACTCATCATGTTCTCTTCTTGATGTGCAGGGGAAGCAAAAGTTTGGATGTCCTCATCAAAGGGAAGGGCGGATACTTTGTTTTCATATGCATGAGGAGAACAAGGTTGAATGATATCATCTTCGTCAAGCGGGGGCACAGATACCAATGTCTCTTCATCTAGGTGTTCTATTTCATCAGGGTCTTCATCATTGAAATCTTCCTGAAAACTTTCTTCATGAATATGTTCTTCGGCTAAGTCTTCGTCATCTTCAATAGGATCAAAGAACTCACCATCTTTATCTTGGTCTGAAATGAGTTTGTAGAGTTCCTCGACCATGGAGAGTGGTTCATCATCACTTGGGAAGCTTTCTTGATATCCATATTTCTCGGTCAAAGCATCATATAATGAATCTATTCCAAAATATGCAATGGTCACTTCTCAGGCTAAGTTTTGGGTAGGCCTTTTCTCATAATCGTTGATGATGGCATCAAGCTCTTCTTCTCTTTGCTGACAAAACTTAACCAGAAAGTTCTTATCAGGGAAAACTCTCATTAGTTGTTCATAAAACTCAAAATCTTCATCTATGTTTTGCTTGAGACACTCAAAATTTTCCTCATTGGTGTTGTTAGCTTCTTGTTTTTCAATTTTCGTTTCAACAAATTCTAGAAACAACGTTCCTCTCAAGCATTCAATAGGATCAAGGTCAAAACCTTCTCTTGAAAAGGCATCTTCCAGGTCCTGAATTGTATCTTCAAAAATTTGAGCTTCTAGTCGCCAATGTTTAAGGAACTCTCTGATGAGGATTGTCAAAGAAGATATGCTTCTTGGCTAGTAAGAATGTATGATCCAATCCCTATGTTTATTTCCCAAGGACAGCAAGAATGCCCGCAAGCACACATCCTCATGTTGTGCACTCAAAAATGATATGGCTCTAACAAACTCAACAACATGTGCTACAGTTGACAATGGATTACCATCGAAGTTTGGGAGGAGATCAAATTGGTTATTCGGGCACTTCTTTGGATATCCATTAATAGCTTCGAGATCCAAAGCTGTGTATGCTTCATGAAAGCACCACAAGGCCATGCTTCCATCACTTAGGGTAAGACCTCAATGGAATCGCTAGATGAGCTCAAGGCTCATCAAAGGATGAAAGGGAAAAAGGGAAAAGTGGGTTCTGAGAAAGTGGAGTTGTCAGATGAGCTTCAAGAAGAGCTCATCAAGAAAGGTGGAAAGGGAATGTCCCTTGAGTGGAGTTGTCAGGAAAGCTAGGGGAAAAAGACTTTGGGATAACTTGTCAAAGTGTCGTTAGGGTTCTGAAGAGGATTCAAAATCCTCTCGGGCAATGATGCCAAAATGTTATCGCACAAGTTGTAGGTTGGGCAAAGCTCGACCCAACCACCAAGTGGCGACAACTGAGGGACAATATACCCAATGTCACCTCGATATAGGTCTCGCGCTTCAAGGGTGACTAGGTCACTCTAGGGAGGCGATCCTGGTGACCCTAGGGGGAATGGAGGGGGAAAACAAAAATGGAAAGAGTGAAACCCCTAGAGGTCAATATTCTACATGGAAATGGAAGGTTGATAAGGTTGTTTTGAGGTTGCCAAAGCCTTGGATGAATTGCTGAGAAGTTGGTACCTTCCCGAGACACAAGGAAAACAATGCATGTAGTGTAATATGTTAGTTGGGAAAGCAAGTTAAGCTTGTTGTCCCTAATTGCAGCAAAGATAAATTATATATATCAGCTCAATAAAGATAGTAAAGGATGCAATATAAAGTTCTAATCATTTGATAAAATAGACAAGAGATAAGTTAGTGAAAGCTAGCTCAACTCACCAATGATTAACCAATAACTTTAGCACAAAAAGCAAGAATGAAACAAAAGGTTGTTGCAGCGATATTATCAGCCTTATGGTTGTAGCAAACCAAGCATAACAGCAGAAAATTCAGCCAAAAGAAACCAACTCTAACTAGCCCAATAGGTGTGCTAGGCCTAGTAGAGGGTTAGGGTAAAGTTAGGGCTAAATCCTAGGGTTAGTTTAGGAGTTATTAAGCATTAGAAAGTTAGTTTTCTGCAGCCCTAATGGTTGTAGGTTAGTTTTGTAACAGCAGCAAGAAGTTTTGGATGAAAGGGAACGACTCAATGAGGCAAGGGAGCCAAAGGCTCAAGGAACACTTTCCCAGAGAGAGAACTTTAAAACTTGAAATTTGTATGTTTACCAAGGCAACGATTTATTTCTCCAATGCAACGAGTAAATGACTAATGCCTTTAAAAAAAGGGTTAATGGAGTCAAGCAAAGAAAGAGCTAAAGGTACTGCCTCCTTGGGGGTGTAAACCCTCTTACTCCCCAAGGCAAGTATCTCTAGCTAGGGTTTGAGCTAAGAGGGTGTATGCCCTTATACTTCTCTTAGCAAACCCTTGTTAAACCAATAACATGTAAGCATAAAATGATGGAGACTATGGTGGGGGTGTATGCCCTTGTACTTCCCACCTAGTTTTAGTAAATTAACCTTGACTTGAATAATAAATCATAGCACAATGTAAAAAGCTTACCAATTCAAGGAAAAAGCTAAGACAAACCACCATAAAAGCTAGAGAAAATCATTCCAAGGCTAGCACATCATTTCCATCAACCAATAATCCAAGAGATAGCCATAAACAAGAGCACAAGAGAGAGAATTAGCCAAAGAGAGTGAAAATTTCAGTGCAAGTACTTCTCACAAGAGGGAGAGTTATGTCAAAATGAGATCTTATGATATCTTATTTATACAAAATGTCACTAAGATAGTTTGTCCACATAATTAAGGGTAAACCATAAGACTAGGAGTCAACAACCCTAATATTTCCCCGTTTACAAAGTAATATTAAACAATTCACTTTAATTTCACTTTTTGCATAAAGAAAACCCTAGTTTATAAAGATGTCACCCCTTTAGGGGACGTTTTGGCGCTAGGAGAAAGTCGTTGGTGATGGAGTGTAGAAAAGCTTCCCAAAGCCACATGTCAAGCATCCAAGTGAATTCTTTCATGGTCAAAGCCTCAAAACCCTCAAAATGTCCTTGTGCCAATGCATGTCAACCTCACCACCAAACCCTAACCTCCCTAAGTGACGTCATGCCTCTAGAAGCGATGTTTTGTCTCTCCTAGGCAAAATGTTTGGCATGTGGGGGCTAGGTTATGTCATCTAAGTCATCTTCTAGGCCTCTGAGGTTTCATCTCTCTCATCCGACATGCAGGCCCTTGACATCCACCTATGGGCTTCAAACCCCATGGAAGCCCAAGCTAGGCTTGTTCTTCCGAAACTGTCCAACAACTAGGTCTTGCAAAGACAAATAAGCACACCCTCCAAGGATCTCATGTCATAATATCATGATAAGTAAATCCAATCAATAAATGAACCACCTAAGCATGAGCATCAAAGATTACTATGTCAAACAGTCAAGTGCTCAAAGACATTATGCGATTTGTCAAGCTTGAATATTGGAGGGTTGAAGAGGTGTCCTATTGGGTAGATCTTGCCCCAGGTCAAGGAGTGTTTCCAAGAGATCCCTCTCTAAGCCATGTAAGGTGGATGAAGCAGTTAAGGGCCAAGACTCAATGGGCATGGGGTTCATGACATGCAAAGGGTTGTAGTGTCTCATTCATGGATGCCTTTGTAGAGGGTGTGTGGTACCTTTGTTTTGCAATGCACTTTTTTCCAAGCCCATTATTTTTCCATTCATTGTTTCTTTCATAAATTTAAGGATAAGTTGAAGGCCACTGCCCTAATGTGGTGTCTAGATAATGGCAGTGTCACCCACAAATACCTAGCGAAAATGAGAAGGTTGGCTCGTGATGAGACCCCCTTTCTCTCAGCCATGCAACTGAGAGCCATTACCCTGGCTTGGTGACCAAATAATGGTAATTTCATACCACTAGATATTCATGGACATGATAAGCCAACTCATGATGAAACCTTATATCCCCCAACTAACCTTTTAAGCATTCATAATCATATTTCCTATGGGTCCCCCTTTTCTCAAAGATAAGTGTTTCATTGATTTCTTGGGTGATCCTTGAGCGAAGCATCTAGAAGGTTCATACATAGGCTTTTATCTTTTACCCAACATCAATCCCTATGGGCCTTCAGCCCCTTCTTCCCATAGAATGAGGGACAACCCCTTCTTGGATCAATACACCCTAAAATTCCAAGAGATAAGGAAATGGGGGGAAATAGTGATGGAAAGTGGTAAGTACGGTCGGAAATGATACAATGGCTCTTCAAGGGAGTTCCTAGTAGCAAACCCAACCCCAAGGAAAACCACTTACTAGGGCACAATGTCTACCACCAAGGTGAAGCAGGGCAAAAGGCATAATATCCAAGCATATATCATGAAATCTAAAGCAAACTAAGATACAACATACTCAAATGCCTCAAATATTGAAATGATACTCATCATAATACCTTGTACCTCATGGAGCAAGGACCAGTGCCTTCTGGAAGCCAGTTGGTCTGGTGGATGCCATCTGGAAATCTACGACCTTTGTGGTGGTGAGAAGGGTCTCCATCTGTGCAAAAGGATATTGCGAGTCATGTGGTCTCTCGGCACTCCATATCTGCAACCTAAGGGCCTCGAGATACAATCTCCTTAATTGTCCACAAAATGAGGATAACAATAGCAACTCTACATATTAATCTTAATAGAATACCATTTTCCACTCAATATGTCTGGCAAGTCATTCATTATTGGCAATGGGAACATGTACTTCATTGTAATCTTATTTGGCACTTTTGAGTCATTGCATATTCTGCACATACCATCCTTCTTCAGGCACTGCACATGGAATCATACTCTTTCTTATCAACCTTCTTAACAACTCTTCAACTTGTCGATTCAAATCTATCTGCCCATTGGTTTCATCCAGTGCACAACTCGATTCAACAACATAGCACATGGCACCAAGTATAGCTCATGTGCAATAATTGCAAACATATCTAACATCTTCCTTACCTCTGCAAGGATCTATTTCTCTCGTGTGATAGTCTCACCTCTAATGCACTCATACTTGTATCGCCTTTGAGACCATTGTGTAGCACTCCTTTGTCTCTTTCACTACAATCAGAAATTCCTAGACACAAGCAACACTTCTCTTGGGTCATCATCATTCATGGGCAGCAATTGGACTTTCTTTCCATCCTTCATTATGGTAATGCAGTGTTCATAACATCATGGCATTGCACAATGATCAAACTAGCACAATCTTCCCAATGAGCGGTGGCATGAATCTATAAGGATCACATTACACCAATGTTAAAAGATTCATTGCATTGGTCAATCACAATCATTTCATATCCTTGTTGAGGCCAAAATAATATATAAAGGGGATACTTTTCTAGTGCCAATCCTAGTTTCTCTACCATCTCAACTACCACCATATTCTTAGGGTTACTAAAATCAATTACAACACTTACCTCCAAATTTGAAGATATTTCTTCTCAAAGAAGTCTTATCTTCTTTTAGTTTTTGTTGCTATGTTGGCACAATCTTTCCTCTACACATCATTAAATTTTCATCTTTATTTTGTTGTTCCCATCATTGTAGCGTCTTCAGATATCTTTCATGGGGATAATTGATTTTTTGTCTCGTTACTTTTCATGCGACATCCCTTTCTGGTCAATCAAATTGTCTATGGCCTTCATCTCCACATGTGTAGAAACAATTTTTCCTTTTGTAGCCACCAAAAGATTGGCCTCTATCTCCAAATCCACCTCTGGTGTTGCCTTTACCTTTGCCTAATGCACTTCAACCCATTCACATGTCTCAATACCATCTAGTGCTCTTCCTCATTATCCCTTGCACAAATGGAAATCTTCTAGAATTCCTCAATGTACACATGCACACTTTGGTCTATTTGTCTCAAGTTTTACATCTACTGAAAAAGCATTTGTTTATAGTCAACTCCAAAATTTTCTCTCACAATTTTTGCACCATCTTACTCAAAGGCTTTATTCTTTCCTTAGCTCGATGAACTTGCTCATGTTGCACAAAATAACACCAAATAGCAACATGACCTTTTAACACAGTCACTGTGAACTTCACCTTATTAGAGTCTTTCAATTTTTCATACTCAAAGCACCTCTCCGTCTCATTGATCCAATATATCAATGCTTTAGCTTTCAAAATTCCATTATAATGCAAAGCATCCAACTTGGGTCCCATCTTGTTGTTGAAAAATGTAATCTATTGTACTGCAACATCTCCCTTTTGTTATACTTATTGTTCTTATTCATGCTCTAGTTTTAAACAATTGGCTTTAAGTTCTCCACTTCAATATCTTGTTTCTAATTCCTCAATTCCTTTTTTTAATTCTTGCAATTCTCGGTGCAATTGTTCTACCTCCTCTTTGTCCCACCATTGCAATCTTCAAAACTCTAGTTCCCCAAAATTCCACCTTTAGATTTCTTCTAAATCATTTTGATATAAAAGTTCAATCACCTAAATTCCTCCCAAGATAGTGGTATGCTCTAGTACCAAAAATTTTAACCAGTCCAATCTCAACTAATGCTTTGATAGTAACAATGACTTGGCACGGCAAGGAAAGTAGCTCACACTGGCCTTGTGTGCTCAATTGGGACCATACAGGATATTATAACAAGAGGAAATTAACAAAAATACAATCTCACACAAGATAGAATGTAAGATTCAAGAACAAGTTCAAAATGGTCTACTCATTAACACTATAATCCATATCATATTTACATATACATGGTCTAAAATTATCATGCTTACACAGTCCACTTAGCTTTTATTCTCAACCCTCACTTTCCTATATAAGTCACACACCCAACGTGTGCTTCTCCTCTACACATAATTTTCACTTTCAAACTCTCCTTCTTGGCACTAAGATCCTTATGTTCATAAATGTTCCTCCTTTGTACTCTTCTTCCTCTTGCATGTAATCACTCAAATGCCAATCTCCTCTTCTCATAATCTAGTCTTCTTTCTCTAGCTTGAAGACAATTCATGTTGCCTTCTCCTTGAGACCAACCTCTTATGTCTTGTAACCCACATGTACAAAACCAACCACCTGACAAGGACTAATCACTTTGACATTGACTCTTTATGAACCAACCAAATCATCTTCTCATTGCATCCTTTAATCCTTCATCCTCTTTGAAGAAATTTGAGGTTCCTAAGGCTGCCCAATAGGCCTATCATGTGCCCTCTTGTTGGGCACTAAGTTCAAGATACTTTCAAACTGTTTTCCTCATTGTTTTAGGACTGTTTTCTTGCTGTCCAAAACAGCCAACAAATCTGAACTTTACCCTCTTCAAAATCTGTCGTAAGCTTATGATTGCATGCTCTTTTGTTGTCTCTTTGTGAAGGGGTTATGTAGGATAGTTTTGTTGTCCAAATTAGCTCTTCACATACATCAAAACATACAATACTCCTCTAGAATCTTTAACAACTACAAAGCTGAAAGTACTAAGCAAACTATGACAAATGAACACAAGTGTTTTTTGTCAACATGACCCTGGAAAAACCCCCATGGGGAAAACCAGTAAGAGATATAGATATATTATGGAAATCTCAAGCAAATGCTACAAAGAGAAAATGAAACAATGGAACCTGATACAAAGTTTTAGCTTCTCTCAAGCTAAACAAATGGGTTCCTTGAACCTTGCGCCCTTTGCCTTGGTGTGCCCCTTGCCTTGGCCTTTGCGCCCTTCCCTTTGCTTGTGTCCTTGCCTTGAAGTGTGAGCCCTTGCAATGAATGAGTGCCTCAAATCCCTTATGCACCCTCCTCTATCCTTGGTGCGCCCCCAACTTTGGAGCACCCACTCTCTCAAGTTAGATGCGCACTAGTCTCTAGTGCGCCCCCTCTCTAGCTTGTATGCAAGCTCAAATGAAAACCATTCTCCTTAAAGCCTATGCACCCAATGCTTATCACAATGTGTGCCCTTGCTTTCTTGAAGTGCGCCCAACCTCAATCTTGAAGCCATTTCCATGCCTTGCGCTCTTAGCATCTCACTTAGTGCACCCTTGAACTCATGTGCCCTTCTTCTCCGCAAGAATGAGCCCAAGTTCTTCTCAAACCCTCACGTCCTCTCTTTTTCTTCACTCAACTCTCTCAAGTGACAATAAACCTTATTTTCCCTCCTTTGCCTCCTTTTAGCTTAATCTCAAGGCTAACTTAGAAAACCAAGGGCCCAGATTAGATCTAATCCTTTCTCCAAAATTAACGGATGAGATTAGATCTCATAAACTCGCTTAAATTTTCATAGTTCACTTTATGTTCATTAATTTCACTTAAGTTCATTAATTCACACTTATGTGAAATTAATGTCACTTTATGACTTAAGTGAATAAAGTCACTTTAGACTTAAGTGAATAAAGTCAAAGTGAAATTATAACATAAAGTACAAGCATGAGGGTAATACTCTCCCCCGTTGTGTTTAGAAACTCACAAACACAAGGGGACCACTTTCCTTGGTACCCAAATCTCAACACTCTCAACTCTTAGGCTTCGTACAACCTCAACCACTATACCACAAATGTTCAACTTCAACCTCTTCGCCACTTGATTAACCTTTTGGCAAACTACACCAAATCCTTTATCTTCACATGTGCACACAACTCTTTGTTTTCCCACATGCAAAGTTATCTACTTGTTGCATCCATGCACCAACATTCTCCTTGTCCCTCCATTCCTATCACATATTTGTGTGATCACCTCATTAGTTTCTCTTTGCATTGTTGCAAACTATCATACACCAAAGTGCCCTTGAATCAAACCCTAAAGGAAGAAACCTGAATTAGATGAGAAATAATATGATTATTTCAAAACCCTTGACAAAAGATGTAACAATTATAAAGAAAACGACAACTTGGAAAAATATATAGTGAGGTACATAAGTTGATTACTCCCTCTATCAAGGTGAATTTATTCATGCTTGTTCGATGGAGCACAAACACAAGTTCCAGAATATAGAAATGAGGAGCAACAATGTTACACACCTTCACTCACTCGTGACACATCTGCCCCACATTAAGCTGTAGAATGCGCCTCAGCACAAAAAGCCATTAGTAGTACTTCTATTATATCCATATTCATCTATACTGAAGCTAAATAAAATCAGCAAGTTTATGCCATAGCTCTAGTACAAGAATCAGCAGTATCCAAGTTTTTTTTGCTGACAACAGTTTCTTTAAACTCAACAGTAAACAGTGCCCCACAAAAAAAATTATTACTCTTTTTCTTTCTTTTCACAATATAGAGATTGTGTTGAAACTGCTAGAAATTTGTAAGCGCTGCTAACTATCCGAAAACCACCAAAGCACTCCCCAAATGAATGCCATGTAGGTGCCTAAGAAAAATACTACAAATCATACTCCTCACCATTAGTAAAGGCCTCATTCTAATTCAACCCTCCATATAGTTATTGCAGTTTATGTTCATTATACAATCCAGCTAGTTTATGCTATGATTATATTATGTAATTATCTTCAATCTTCTATGTAGAGCAACAATCAATGGTATCAAGTACAAATCCTATAATTACTATATAGTTCTAGTGCAAAATTGTTTTCAACCTTCTATTTACTAATAATAATCGGTACTCTTCAGTTAAATGATAGCTAGTTTATGCTATAATTCTGTTATGTAGTTATCTTCAACCGTCTATGTAGAGCAACAATCAATTGTATCAAATACAAATCCTATAATTACTATATAGTTCTTGTATAAAATTGTTTCGACCTTCTATTTGGTACATCAATAATGGGTACTCTTCAATTAAATGATAGCTCACAATTTTGTAAAGGTTACCAATCATCCAGCCGTGGACAGCCTCTCCTGATGCCACTTGTTATGCCACCATCTAAAACACAATCTTTGTCATCATGCAATTTTGAAAATAAATTTGCTACAAATAATGTGATTTGCATACATCATAGCTGCTGGTTTTAAGTCCAAAAAAAGCTCCAAATGAAACTTCAAACATTGAAGCAACTATTTGGGAGTCAAACTATGTAACATGAAAACATCGCATGGAAAAACATACTAAACTGAACATGGCCTGTTCTCTGCTATTCAAATTCCGGGTAAGAGGAACACACCCTAAATTTGTCTGTTCAGTGTAACTAAGAGGTAGGCATTAGGAGCATGAAACATACATAACCATTCAGAAAATGTCGATACTAGCATAATGCACAGGCATTGAAAGGCCATGTCTGCCGGCTGGGCCGTTGTGTTTCAGTAAGCCTTTGAAAGGCCCTCACAATGTAGAAACAGTGTCACAGAATGCAACACACTGATTTCAGTTATTCTGTCTTTCAAGAAAATGCCTTGCGAAAGTTCATTATTTCACAATTTTGAATTTTCTGATAGAATAAATATTCAACAGCCTGATTCAAACAAGATGTTATCTCTCAACAATAAATATCCCATTTATGCACTTGTGCGGGATTAGATTTCAAAGATTAAATATTCTATGTCTGCATTCATATGGGTGTTAGCATCTGCCAGAGGTACATCAACAAGAATAATAACCCCGATAACTTATACTCTTGGAGTATACTTTGTTAGAAGTTGCAACAGTATAATCAACTGCTATAAATCTCTGACTTTAAAAGCTCTTTTTCACCTGCGCTTATATAGACATGCCTTAAGTTTTGGCCAATCAATATGCTTCACTTCAAGAGTTCTTTCCTTCTGTAATATCCACCGAAAAAAATGAGAACTCTCCGGAAAAATATGCAAAAAGTAGGTCAGTTTAGAAACATACAATATATCTCTTCACAAAATCTAATTTTCAGCTGGCAGATTTCATATTTCAGTCAGATGCTTCACATTTTAGGTTTAAACTTCAAAACTTGATATTTTCTTCAATTGGTAATCAAACTGATCTACCATATTGACCAAAAGACCTCAGGGACATTACAAATTTTTTATGTTGTGTTATATCCCAGGTGGAGGGTTGAAAGTAGTGAAGGGTTGGGATAACCAGCCCTTTCTTAGTTCAGACAGGTAAGACCAGGAACAACCCAGCAAGGCAATTTTGTTAGGTTTCGCTTCAATATTCAAAACTGACATCTATTAGTATACGTGTAGAAAATGCTGTCTTCATTATAAATATATTTTCACAGGATGGTACAAGAAGATAATCTAATATCTCCTTGAAGCAGTCAAACAGTAAATTACAAAAACAAAATCTTTGTACCAGAAAACTGTAATAAAAAATAAATCTCATGCAATCTCCACAATATTTGTGATGAAATTTGCCACTAACGACAATCCTTATTCTTGTATTATCTGATCAATAAATTCATACTGTAATGCAATCTCAACAATATGTGTGATGTAATTAGTCACTACTGACAATCCTTATTCTTGTATCATCCAATCATTAAAATTATCTTCGATGAATTAAAATTGAAGATACAGATGCCAAGTATGTTTTCAATATTATGGCACGAACTTAGCATGCACAAGCCCTAATTCGAATTCAATCAGATTTTACTACCCCTGGAAAACTTTACCCCCAAAAAACAAAAGCTCTAGCATCAATCTTAATCCGGACAAATAACAGGACACAACCAAACAAAACACCATTCACGACATAATGGACAAGGAAAGAAACCAACTGAAAAATAGCTAAAAGGCAGGCAACATACCTCCTTTTGAAAATAAAACAGCAGAAACATTTTATTTGAAAAATCCTGTAGCAGAATGAAATACTGTTAAACCAATAAACCTTGTAAACAAAATATGAGAGGAAAAGTGCACAACAAACTATAAAAATATAACATTCCTGATAGTTCAACAATATAACCTTAGATACAATACTGAACCCAAGAGACCGGAGAGCCTTTATGAATTTATTTGGATCTGCACCACCATTGCCTGGATCAAACCTACTCTTCACCTCTGCTACCAGAAGCCAGCCTCTGCCATAAGAGGATAATGGTAAGTCATGATTCTCTATACCAAGTAGCATCTATAACAATAAGTTCTAAACCAACACCAAATTGTTTCAATACACTATGGATTCCATTAGATTCTGTAAAACATAAATTTGGTACTGCAAAAAGAAACCCTCCACTATTCTGAGCCCTTGATCCAAGTTCTAATAAAAATAGAAGAGCAGAAAGCTGAACAGTCATCAGAATTAGTCCCACAAATAATCGTCCTTAATAATGTTAGTAAAATTCATGTTATCTCCCAAGTCCTAAGGTCGCGTTGAGTCCAAATATTAATTATGTATGCCTCTGGTGTTCAAAAGCAGTTCATATCTGTTGTAAATTGAGTCAATTCTACAGGAAAATCATTACGAAATGAGGTTAATTTTGTAGGGGTGTAGAGTGAATTAGCACAGACACAAATGAGAATTGGCACAAGCACAAAAGCAGCTTGAGCACAGATGATCGTTCAAAACACTGAAATGTCTAGCACAGAAACATTCTGGCACGGGATTGTTTTGGCGTACAAGTTGAGTTGAAGTGGCAGAGATTGATGACATAGTGCAGACTGCCTAAATGGATTTGACCATTGGCAGAAGATTGACTTGGTCAAATTTGACCCTTGACCCCATCAACTTTGATCATCAGAGAGTTGGGCATTGACCTAATTTTATGGAGAGTGCATGGAGGGTGTGGTCAACTTTGATCCTTGGACATAGTCCAGTTCGATCACCCATCTAGATCTATATATATGAAATTGCCTCTCATTTGAGGCAAATGAATTTGAGAGCATGAGAGTTTGAATAATGTATTGTGAGCCAAACTGTTGTATACAAATAGTGAGCCTTAGGCTGTAAGGTTGAATGTGAGTTGTTGGAACTGTAAACTTGAGTGTGTGCCAGAGAGCCACACAACAGTTCTTGAGAAGCTATTTGCGGAAACTGTATTGTATTGTACTTTGTTTTACACTTGCAGTTTTTTGGTTAACAAAGAGTTATCTAGTCTACAATGTTGGTCTAAAAATTTATAATGTGTGAATGCTTTACTGGTTATCTTTCTGATCTTATTGCTTAAGTTTCAGTAGTTATCTGCCTAAGTGTGAAACAATTTAGTTGATTAATGTGGAAATGTTAAGCACAGTCCTGTTCTAAGCAGTGTTTTAAAAACTGGCCAAACCAGAACTGGAACTGAACGGTTTGGCTGATTTGACCCTAATTTCAGACTGACCAGCCCTTGAACTGGTTCAGTGACCAGTTCCGTAACCAACTGACCAATTCAGTACAGAACTGGTAAGACAGGCCGGTTCAACAAGTTCTGTTATGAATCAGCCTGGGCCCACCTGTGGCTAAAACAGAAAAAGAAAACATCAGAAGAACCTTAAAACCCCCAAAACCCTAAAACAATCTTATATAAGCAAACTCTGCATATTTTGTGTCTTGGTTTGGAATTAGATTGGCGTACATGAATATGTATTTTTCTTTGAAAACTTCTCATATTTTATGTATTTTTAGTAAAATTGTTCAAAAACCATTTTGCCAGACAGTTCAAACTGGTTTCCTGTTCCAAGTCCAGTTCCAGTTTTTAAAACAATGGTTATAAGTATTTGGCCTCATCTGCAAAACATGAGCTTAAATCTGCTGCAGGTTGATCTGCAAAAGAAGTGTTTTGTTTGCAGAAGGGTCCTCAACCTTACCTAGGGTGGTATCAAAGAGTGTAGATATGATTGGTGGGGTCTAAGAGCATTGTTAGTCCTTTGGCCAAGAAATCTGTGTATTGAGGACAACTCCAAAGTGTGTGGACTTTCCGACAATAACCCCCTCACCCTAAGAATTAAATAGGATAGTTAGATAAAATATTAAAATATTCTTTTTGGAGGCCTATAAATAGGCACCTTAACTCCCATGATTAGCAGGTTGAGGATTTTAGGGGATCACCTGTTATAACTAAGATGCTTTTTTGGTTTAATAGAATGTTATTTTGTTCTTGTGCTGCCTGTTCCCCCTAGGGGTAACTAGAGGAGATCATTCTCCATGATCATCCACATTGCAGACAGTGATCCCGGAGTTGTTGATCAGCATTCTCCAGACAGCAGCCCCTCAGATGCCTCCGCCCTCATCATTGCTTAGCTCATTCACTTGATCAGCATGGTTTATCCGATGATGGTGGTCCAGCACACATGAGGTACATTAGTCATTGTTTCATATAAAGTGTTACATTTAATGCATTAGGCATTTAGGTGAGGATCATGGGTTGAAGTCAGATAATGGATCATGATGCTTGGAAGTGATGTTTTTTGCCTTGTTTCACCTTGGTGGCCATCACATGCGTCCTAGTCCATTGTTGTCACTCTCAGGGAACAGGGGTACTACTGGGAGACCTTGATAGGGGTAACATACCACTCCCTTCAATATTTAACACATTCCATCTATTTTCCTTCCGTTGTCCTATATTTTGGAAATGATTGTTATATGTACACCAAAAAGGTTCGTGCCTTCATCCTCCTATGAGAAGAAGGGGCTAGAACGCCCGAGGTTGATGCAGCTAGTAAGAAAGAATGTTAGGAGCATGTTATAAATTCAAAATGCAAAAGAAAAATGGGATGACAAATGACAAATCAAAATCCCAAAGTCAGCTTGAGCTCTAACCCCTCGCTATGAGACGATCGGCCCAAGTCCTAATGTACAGAATGCATATCAAATTAAAAGGACTTAAAGAATCCTAGTAAAAAAATAATAAATGCATAAACCTAAAAAATGGTTTTGCAAAGCAATAAATGAATAATCAAAAGGCAAGAATAGGGGTTTGAAATACAAACACTGTCGAGGAAAGGGTAACTCAAGCACCAAGCACTCCCTCTACAAAGGTGCTCATGGAGATGAACCCACACGTGGCCTTGCATGTCAATGACACCATGACCACGAAATAAACCCCACACTATCTCATTCACTTATACTTACACTTTGACGGGTTTCTCAAGAACTACTCCTCTACTTGGGTACTGGCACACCTAATAGGGTCTTGTGATGGTCCTCCCATACCTAAACTTGGAAAATTGAACAAAGTCTTAAGCTATTGTGAAGTTTGAAGAAGATACCTAATGTGAATTGCTTATGTGCCTTTTGTATTAAGTTGTGGCTTATTTTGTATGATTCTAATGACTCTTGTATCCATGATGGTTGGTTTTACTTGACTTCTCTGAGCCTTGCTTGATGATGATGCACCCTTGGATATGGTCCTTTGGAGGACATTTCATGATGACGTCATGTATTGTATGGAGGACAATACACTTTTGATGATGAGCGTTGGGTCAAGTGATGACTTGGCCTACCCTTGGACACCTTCCAACACCTCCTGGACGTTGGACTGATGAGTTGGGACGTTGCAGATATAGCCAGATGTGTCATCCAGAGACAAGAAGCCCCACAACTTAGACATTGCACCCTCCAAAAACATTAGGGTTCAATTGGATGCCATGGCACTTGATGAGGATTGCATACCCCTTTAGAGGGATGATGGAGCCTTCCTCATTCATGATGTTGCAACTCTAACCTAGGACGTTGGAGATCTAGAGGATGACATAATACTTAGAGTGACATGACTTTGCATTGGACAGACCTAGCAAACGGGTGATGAGATGGCACCATATTGATGAGGGGGCATGACCTTTCATGATGCTTTGCATCTTTTGGGGATGGATGTGACCTTTGAGGCCTTTACACCCCTTGAGGAGATGACGTCACCTATATTTTGTCCTCTACACTCACACGTGTGGACTTTTGAGAGGACATTTTTTATGTATTAACATTATATCTTTATTTTGAGGCTATTTTGGGGGTCGGCTTGAGATTTATCATGTGTTAGGGGTTTTTAGAGAGATGAGGTGCTAGGCTTGTTCCATATTTATAGAGGATGGTTTCCTCATTTGTAAATCATAACTCATCTTGTGGAGAATCACTTCTAGCACTTGTTACTTTCTTATTCATCATGCACTTTCTTGGAGATGATCTAGTGGATGCATTGCAAGTTTAATGTGGATGCTTTCATGTTTAGGGTTTCTTTCATGCTCAACGATTTGACTAGTAACTATTCTTTTCAAGTCTTTGGTGGTTTATTCTTGATGTATTAAGTAAATGCTTTATCAAATCAAAGTGGTGATAATTTGCATGTTATCTTGTTTTTCTTGGACAAATTGTCTTAAAACCCTATGAAGGTTTGTAGTGGACTACCTTCCCTTGTTATCATATATTTCAAGCATAGTTTTTAAACTCAGTCTTGGACATCGACTCGGTCACCTATCAACTCGGACTCGGATTCACCTGGACTGATCTGATTTCAATGACCCGGTTCACTAAAAAATACATTAAATAATTAAATTTTAATGAAAAAAATTATTTTAAATCTTTCAAACCATGATTCCAAACCATTAGAGACAAAATATGCAAAGTTTGCTCATCTATATACCATGTAAGGGTGTATATATCAAAATGGCACTAAGTGCAATACATATCAGCAACAAAATACATAATCAATGAGGCTCTAAATGGCCTCTAGAGTTCATAAAACATGCTACAACTACAAGCTATCGGTGTACTACATGTTCATATTATTAGAGTTTTTGTGTAGGAAAAATTATTGTTCAGAGCTTACTGTTTTGAGAGTAGTTTTAGTTCCAATTCAAGGTAGTTTAGGGTTTCAATTTTCCGAGTGCTAATAAGTATGCCATTATCTGAAAATTTTAACATGAACTAGGATCTTGTGACCAATTGCCTTCCTTTAAATAGGAAGCATGGAACACTAGATAGGCATGCGAAGGAGGAGGCAACTCCAATCTGTAAGCCATACTACCGATTATCTACAACACCTTATATGTGTAATGTCCTTTTCCAAGTGAGGACTCCAGAGAGGAGGGCTTAGTAGTCTAAACATCCCCTTTAGAATATAGCCAGGAAGAAACAGGGGAAAATGTTCATTTGATGTCATTTCACTAGGAAAATGTTATAATTTGAAAGTGACATTAAGGGACTAAGTGGAAAAAGGTAATTAAGCGCTTAAGTGAATATTAATCAGAAAACTTTGGAAAAGCGCTTAAGTGAAAAGTCAACAAAGAATTAGGGTTTCAGTGGATATGAGGAGACGAAAAGTGACCTAATGGGTCAATATTGATGATTTGAGAATTGAAACCAGAGCTCTGAGGAGAAACCCAGATTCAAGCGAATTTGAGGATACTTGTGGATTCCAGGAGGAAGACACCGAGAGATTGGATTCGGTGTTGAGAGACACACCCTAGCCAATTGGGGACACCACACAGGTTTTCCATTGGTTTTGTTACAGATCTACAGACAGATTGAGCGTGGAGATTATAGATCCAGCTCCAGCAGTCAGATTCCAGTGTGAGTTCTAGAGGAGACATCAGACGTATAGTGGGTCGCTCTTCCTGAGGAGGCCTAGTGAACCTAAACCCTCAGAACCCATTTGAGATCAGGGGAAGGCACTTCATTTGAGCCATCCAACACATTTTTCCGAGCCTTCTAGCCATCAGGGCGTCACATTCAGTCAGTAAAGATGCAACGTGTTTGATAGACAAAGGAGAGATCACAGATTCTCAGATCTACTCATCCAGAGGGCTAGCGAGCCAAATTCCTTCTGACCCATTGGAGAGGGAGGCAAGGCGCTCCATTCGAGACAGGTTCCATCAGATTCTAACAATGGAACCTACTTGGGAGACTCTTTCAAAGTTAGCCAGCGTGAGGGTATTCCCAACAGTTGGACAGATTACTTCCGACAGTGACAGAGAGATCCAGGAGCCTAGCAGCAACAGATCCATCCAGGGCGAGTCTTCTAGGGAAGAAGGCGACTTCATTGGGACAAATCTCATCAGATTCGGAGGAGTCTTGCTTGTGCATGCATCATATCCATCTTTCGGCAGCAGATCCAGTGTTGCATGCGGCAGTAAACCCACGCATGTCACAGATCGGGCATTGCATGCCAATTATCTAGCGACGCATGTTAGTTCTAGGTATTGTTCCATGCTTTTACTAGTCTTCTAGTATAGATCTAGTCATTTGAAGGTCTATTTGAAGATTGGTTTGGTTATTTTTACATGCATGCAGTTTGTGTGTGAAGTTTTGTACATGCATGTCATTATTATTGCTTGACTATTCAATTAAACAAGTTGTTCCACCTAAAACCACATGCAAAATCAAACGTAGTCAGAAGCCTAAATAACCCATTCAACCACTCAAAGAGTATCAGATCTGTGACAGACGGGGTCAGTAGAGAGTTAATATCCAGATCTGCGAATTTGGGATATTACAATATGGATTGTAATGCTTAGGTGCTAGTTTATTGTCCCCCACCTCAAAGTGCCTTTTGTTGTGATGTCATTGTCAAACTTGACCTTCCCAACAATGTTATCAGAACTGGAAACCGAAACTGAACCGATCGACCCCAAAAATGCGAAACCGGACCAAAATAGCACTGAGTGCAATCCATCTCTGAACCAAAATACATGAACAACGAGGCTTTAAATGGCCTCTAGAGTCCAAAAAAATCGTGCTACAACAAATAACTACATATCATCAAGATCATTACTTATATTAGGATCCTCATCATTAGTGTCCACTGTCACTGTTGGAAGCAGGCCAAAGCGGAAAGAAAGGTTATTTTGGGAAAGAAGGCATGCACGAGAAAAGCAACAGCTGAAAGGAGAGCAGCACGCGCGCATGCATGGAAGACCTAACGACGTTTGGGTTAGGGTTTTGCAATACATTGTAATGGTTGGTGAGCCAAAAACGTATAAATATGGATACCTAGGTCTCATAGCGGGAGACAAGAGTTGAACGGAATATAGTGAGTCTAGAGGAGGAGTCATGTTTTGATAGCTAGTTGTAATATTTTTCTGTACAACCTAATTTTGTAAGTTGTTGAGCTGGAGAGGAGTAAGGGGGGTGGATCTTGAGGGTTAGATCGCAGGTTGAGGAGCCTGGTGCGATCTAGTCCGCCTCATAATAGATCTCGACCCGTCTAGAAGGAGTTGTAAAGCACATGGCGCTGTAGCTTTGGAACTGCTATAATAAAAGAGCTTGAGAGCCATATCTTTGGGGACGTAGCCCAGGAGGGGGTGAACCACGGTAAAACCTGTGTTATGTGATTGAATGCATGTGTTTCCTTACTGTTTTCAGTAGTTGTTGATATGCTAAATGAATGAGTTGATTATATTCCATGCATAATCGTGAATGACAGTTTATTGCCTTAATAAGCTAAAATAGAACTCTCAACGCACATTTCTTAGATCTCCACTCAATCCTGGGCTGCAAACACATGAGTATTGCAGCCCCCCATTAAGACTGTCTCGAGTGAAACTGCGCAGTGCACTCTGTGCGCTACGTTGCCTTCTAGTTTACCAAGAGGGTCGATAGTTTTAGAGGCTTTGTTGGAACCCCAGTAGACATGAACCCTGGGTCAATCAAGTTGAAGATATAAACTCATATGTATAAATAGTAACCAACAAATGGTTCTGTTGTCGTTGGTTGGAACAGCATAGGATTGAGTAGATGAAATCTGTTAAAGATCTATTAAAAGACTGTAAGATCTGCGAAAGGTGGGTCAAAGGAATACCGAATCGGACGATAAGAAGGTGAGAAGAATGCGCCGCTAGGAGGGGTTGTTGAGACCGTGGAATCCCACAAAAGAAAAGATCGAAAGATGGCTAAAAACAAAGGAGCTAGAGTTTGCACAGAAAGATAACAGAAACCCTAGAGTAACACCGCGCAAATATCTTGAGAAGTATGTGTTTACTGATCTGCATGAAGTCTTTTTCTGTGATTTTCCACACTTATTACAGGAGTGGATATCAAGGTTGAAGGATAACCACGCAACAAATCAGATCCGAAAGTTAGAGTAGACACCAGTTCAAATCGCGCAGTTACAACAGGTGAATAACAAATTCACTCGTGCAGTAGATTTTTGGCTTGACAGTATTGTAGCAGGCTTTATAACAGAATTTGCAGTAGATACCACGAAGTCATACAGCGCAGCGGAGCAAGAGTTTCTACGTGGGCATCGAGGAAGGTATATTAGATCGTTGTATACTTCTATTAAGATACTGCTATACAACAAAGGGGTAATGACGATGGCTAAACTTCCCTGCGTGCATGGGGGAAGGGGGGAAGCACTTGACAGAAAGAGGAGAAATGGAAGGAGGAGGGGATAAAGGAAAGAAGGAGGAACCCTTGGACCCAATCATGATGGACGACGACCAAATCAAACGGATCGTGGCGACAGCTGGAAAGACACGCAGTGGAGTACCCTACCAATACAAGGTGAACACCAAGAAGAGGGTCGTAGTCGCGAGGGAAGGCTTGGCAAGTGATGAACAAGAGGTAGAGGATCTCCGGGTTGTGGAGCAGAATGAGGAAATCCTGCGCAACATATGAGGAAGACGAGAGGTCCAAGAGCAGGAAGAGAAGGCAGCAATCCTATCCATATTAATGTCAGTATGGAACCCATAAACCCATGTGCGACTAATACACCAAAGAGAACACCACTGTTTAGACAACCGCATTTCGAGGGAAGAAAGATAGCAGGAAGTACATCTACACAGGGAACAACAACTGGAGGAGCCAGTTCAATAAGCACTAGTCAAGTATCTACACCGCGCGGAGGTAGTAGTTCAACGTTCAGGATGGCAGGACACGATCCCACCATCAGGTTACCAGAATTCAAAGGAGAAGCGTTGGAGGACCCAGAAAAACATTTGTTTATCTGTGAAAATATTTGGGAAGCAAAACAGATCACAGACGAAGATACTAAACTTGCATAGCTAGCGATTACATTAAGGGATCGCGCACTGGATTGGTATATGAGTTTAGCTACAAACAATCCACCAGGGACAACCAGAACGATTGCGGACATTAAGAAATTGTTGATAAATGAGTTCCAGAAGCCAAGTTCAGAAGATCAGTACATGAACGAGATGATAGAAATTAGACAGAAACCAGAAGAATTCGTATGGGAGATTGACCAGAGATTCAAGCGACTAAAAAGAAAGTTGAAATATCTCATGACCGATATGCAGCGCAAGCACCTGTTCGTCAATTCATTGCTATCACACTTAAAATACCCATTGCGACAACAGAAGTTTCAAACACAGGCAGAGGCTTTGCAGGTAGCCCTGCAACTGGAAGAAGACCAATATCAACAGACGGATCCAGCCATCGAAGAGCTGAAGGAGGATTTGAAGAACATAGCGCAACCTCAATACAATACCACGCAGTACAATCAGGCGCCTCCATATAACGTGTCGAGAGGAGATCAGCTACAGAGGTGGAGGACGAGCAAGAGGAGGCTTTGGAAGAGGTAGAGGACCAGTGGTATGTCACAACTGTCAACAACCGGGACATTATGCAAGGGAATGTCCACTTCCACCAGCGACTTGTGTGTATTGTCACGCATCGGATCATGACACGGAAGAATGTCCTACGTTACTAGGGAAGATCCAAGAAAAGAGGAATCAGGACAACCAAAATGTTCAATGGATTTCAGCCAAAGCAAGGGATGAAGGACAGAACATCAACATAGTTACGCACGGAGGAACTAAAATAGGAAACAACGCAGCCCAACAAGAGCCAATACAACACCAATGGGTGAAGAAGAATGTCGAACCAAGGAGACGATTCAAAGCACAAAACGAGAAGGACACATTTAAGCAAGCAAGACAAGAATTCTTGAAGCAAGACACCGCGTCGACTTCAACTGCGTAGCAGAGCAAGGAAGCGTCAGAGTACGAGATACCTCCATTATTGGATCATACCAACGAAATGCAGCCCATGGGACAAGTAAGTACAATCAAAGGTTTTTTGCAATCATGCGTAAAACTATTGAATGATCCAACCGTTGTTAAAATACTACAAAATATATTAGAAAAATGTAGCATAGAGATAGAAGGAAAACTAGAACAAAAAACAGTCAATCACCTACATATAAGGAGAAGAACAAGTAAGGAGTTCAGGCTGAATGCCAACATCAGAGATTTCAACATGGGAGATATCATACTGGATCTAGGATCCGAAGTCAATGTATTACCAAAGAAGGCATGGCAATGTATGGGAGAGCCCACATTAGGATATTCACCTGTCCAGTTGAAACTAGCAAACCAACACAGAGTTCTGCCAATGGGTAGACTGTAAGGAGTAACAGTAGACCTGGATGGAGTGCGCACTAAAGCAAATTTTGAAGTGATTGAAATAATGGACGGCACGACACCATATCCAACATTGCTTGGCTTGGATTGGGCGTTTGATAATCAGGCCATAATCAATTTAAAGACACGAAAAATGACATTTGAGTTGGGAGAATACAGGGCCATCGCGCCATTGGACCCATCAGAAGGGGAAAGGATTGTAGAACCCACTTGCGTAGACTTAGAGGAAATCAGCCAGTTGTACAAAACAACTGCGCACGATGAGGATTATGTAAACCCAACTGCAGACAGGATACTCAATTCGCGGAGCATTACTTCATGTGCGAGAGACTCAGATACAGGCTTAGAGAACTGGCAACAAAGGCTACACAAAGATTCCACAAGAAGATGCGCAATAATAAACTGCGCAGTAAGATGGGTAGGCATGGAGATAAGGGAACCACCCAGTTTCCACAAAGTGAATGATCTAGAAGTATTTTTGGCGCAGTACGAGGATGAAGTGGTAGAAAATCAGAGACTCTTAGCACAAGATATGGCACTCAAGGCCACACCTGCAAGATGGTGGGGCGCACACAAGGAAACAATCAAGGATTGGTACCAATGTAAGCGGTTATTGCGCATAAGGTTTGGCGTCGAATAGAGAAGCAACCAGCATAAGAAGTACGATGGACAGGGGACACCGGCGGAACACTTGGAGAAGTGCAGAACGCTGTGGAAAATGACACCCCCAAAGGAATGGCCTCATCATTTCATACACACTTTAGAGGGCATACTAGCAAACTGGTATACAGACCAGGAACTACGCAGAGGAACTTCAAGTTGGACAGTACTACAACAAAATTTTACAGTCACTTTCTCATTCAAGCATGAGAACCCCAACATAAATGCAGCACTTAAGCAGATAAGAGGGAGCATATTCATTAAGGAATCAGAAGTTGAACTCATAACAGAGGAACAACAGCGGAACAGAAGACAGTAAAAGAACTGTTGTCATGTTACCATGCACAGGAAGAAGCACCAGATGAAGACGATCCATGTGATATTTAGATCGAGGAAGCAGAAGGCGAAAGAGAAGTGGAAGGTCCACCTCTAGAATCAAAAGTAATTGTTGCGCCGATCAAAGTGAAGAAAGTCAACATTGGGACAGTTGAGAATCCCAAAATGGCCAGCATTGGAGACTACTAGGATGAACAAACAGTAGAAAGCATAATAGAGTTACTGCACGAGTACAGTGACTCTTTCCCCACAACATTTACAGAAATGAAGGGTATAGCGGGAGAGCTAGGAGAAATGAAGATACCACTCAGAGTTGAAGCAAGACCGATCAGACAACGACCATACAAACTAAACCCGATATATAAGCAGAAAGTTAAAGCTGAGATCGATAGAATGCTCGGAGCTGGAATCATAGAACCTGTGGAGGAATCGGAATGGATAAGCTTGATGGTAGTTCAGGAGAAAAAACAAGGCGGGATAAGAATATGCGTCGACTTGAGGAAGTTGAATGATGCATGCCTACATGACCCGTTCCATACACCTTTCACAGACGAAGTGTTGGAGAACGTAGGAGGACACGAAGTTTACTCATTCATTGATGGATTCTCAGGCTACCACCAGATCAAGATAGCACAGGAAGACAGATACAAGACCGTGTTTGCTACAGAATGGGGATCCTACCAGTACACAGTCATGTCGTTTGGACTGAAGAATGCACCAGCAATATTTTCCAGAGTAGTCATCACTGCATTTAAAGAATTTATCCACCAGTTTCTAGAGGTATACTTGGACGATTGGACAGTCTATAATCTGTTGAATGACCATGTAGAGGTCTTGCGGTTGATGCTAGAAAGATGCAAGCAGTGTCAGATATCGTTAAACATCAAGAAATGTATCTTCGGAACACCGTTTGGGATACTTTTGGGCCATATAGTATGCAAACAAGGGTTACTAGTAGATCCTGCAAAGATTGCAGTAATTGTTAACTTGCCACCAACAAAGACAGTCCATCAACTAAGAGCGACATTGGGACACAAGATACTACAAAAAAATTATCAAAGGGTACGCGCAGATTACCGCGCCAATGGAGAAACTGTTAAGGAAAGATATAAAGTTTCAGTGGAATGAAGATTGTCAACACGGTCTGGATACGCTGAAAGAAAAGATGGTCACCGCGCCATTACAAGTATTTCCAGACTGGGAGAAGACATTCCATGTACATGTAGATGCATCAGCCATAGCACTTGGAGTTATTTTGGCACAGCCAGGAGCAGGAGATTTGGATCATCCTATAGCGTTTCCGAGCAGAAAACTATCAAAATCATAGCAAAACTATAACACTACAGAGAGGGAAGGCCTAACTATGGTCTACGCACTGCAGAAGTTCAAACATTACTTATTGGGAAAACATTTTAAGATGTTCACAAATCACTCAGCCCTTAAATACCTAGTCAACAAGCCAGTGTTGGGGGGGAGAATCTGTCGATGGTTACTACTGTTTCAAGAGTTTGATTTTGAAGTAATAGTCAAGCCAGGAAAGTTGAATGCTTGACCTGACCACCTATCAAGGGTCACGAACGGAGAGGAACCTACAAACCTAGAGGACAACTTTCTGGACGCACGGTTATTTTCAGTCCAGATCGTTGATGAATACTTTGCAGATATCATTCAGTACTTGAGTACAGGTACTACGCCACAAGAATATAATACCACACAGAAGAACCTAGTAGTTAGGGTTGCAGACTATCAACTGATAGGAGGACAATTATACAAAATGGGCACAGATAGCATCTTGTGAAGATATGTGCTAGAACATGAAAGACCAAGGGTTTTAGCAAAAGCCCACGAGGGAATAGCAGGAGGACATTACGCAGGAAATCCTACAGCGCAGAAGGTATTGCGCACAGGACTATGGTGGTCGACCATTCACAGAGACTCGAAGGAGTACTGCCAGAGATGCGATGTCTGTCAAAGGGTTGGTAAACCCAATAGAAGGGACGAGATGCCATTGTAACCACAGGTAACGTTGCAGGTATTTGACAAATGGGCAATCGACTTTGTGAGACCAATCAACCCACCAGCGAAAAAGAACAGGAGCAAGGTACATTATCACCGCGACAGAATACCTAACAAGATGGGCGGAAGCAGCACCAGTGAAGGATTGCAGCGCAGAAACAACAGCACACTTTCTATTTGAACAAGTAATCACTAGATTTGGTTGCCCCTGAATTTTGTTGAGCGACCAAGGCACTCACTTCATTAACAGCACTATTAAGGCTATGACTGAAGAATTTGAAGTCCATCATCAAAAGAGCACTCCATATCACCCACGGGCAAATGGAATAGTAAAAGCATTTAACAAAATCCTTGAGAATGCACTAACAAAGATCTGTAATGTCAACATGGATGATTGGGACTGTTATCCCCCACTTTAGGGATAACTAAGGAGATTATGTCTCGAGGCCCACAGGTCCTAGACATGGAGTACCGAGAGCCAGATCGACTTGAGCATGGCCCTGGAGGGCCCATCTTTTCTTCCTTTCAGCGCCTCCACTTTGTC